>CBXJ02000692.1:0-23611 GCA_000612645.2 Trichuris muris
GCTTTTTAGCGGTGACTTCATTGTAAACTTGCTTGATTAGGTACCTTAGCAGTGGTCTGCATTTATTTTTTTCGTTTGTTGGAGAGAAACACGGCAAATTCCCCGTCGTTCTTTATTGTGCAATGAATATTGCGAAGCTTTCGGACGTCACCTCGTCCATCGTCAGCGCTTATCTCAATCAAGTTGGTTTCTGTTGCGAAAAAGACAGTTCAGTTTGGTTTAAAGTTGAATGGGAGCGGGTATTAAAGTGATTGCTTTACAGCGGAGCTAATGCGTAAGAAATAAACTTTTAAACAATCGTAAAACAGAAAGAAAAGGAAAGAAAGGGAATGAAAAAAGAAAAAAGAAAAAAATATATATATACAGGGAAAGAAACAAGAACTGAAAAATTAAGTAATAAGAATTAAAAAATAAAGAAATTCAATAGAAAAAAACTCAATGGAAAATTTTTGGAAGGTAGGAATGAGGCATAGTAAGGTGGGAGTGGGGGAGGATGTGTATGGGATAGCGAATGTTTTGTTTTGTAGTTTTGCCGTATCATTGGTTGGTCCGTAGTAGTTGGCGTGAGGAGGTGACAGTCGACCAAATGTCGCTTACATCTTCTCCTCCATCCCGATTGATGCACTGGTAGTTGCGTATCAAGAAAGATTCCTTAATTTTTCTTAACCTGTAGTCAGTTTCGAGGGCCAGTTTGGACACCTTGATTCGATCATCTGGTTGTAAACAGTTCACTGCGTGTTCGACTAGTGCAGAGGCATTGATTGCGTCTTGTTTTACCCTTGATGGGTCATTTATTTGCCTCTGCCTCTTCTCCGGGGCCTTTCTCCTCTTTCTCTACTTTCAGCTGTCCTGTATTTTTTGTAAAGCTCCCAGGTGTTGAAGAAATCTTCTGTTCATGGTGTGTCCAGTTTCACCAATGTATCTGGCTCCGCATCCTCATTCAATCATGTAGACAACCCCTGTTTTTTGTTCTACTGGGATTTTGGTTTTGTCGGAACGTAGAATGGATCGTAAGTTGTGGTGACTTTTGAAAGTGAGCGTTACGCCCAGTCTATGAGCCATTTTTTCAGTCCTTCACCGAGAAATGGACAGTACGGCAAAATGAGCTGTCTGTCAGAAATCTGATTTTCAGTATTCCTGGAAGGGCAATTATTTGTTCTGTTCAATCTTTTTTTGATGCATGCTTTAGTGAATTTGACAGGGAAACCATTCTTTCTGAGCGTTTCTCGAATGAAACCGAACTCTTCTTGCATGAATTCCTTGCTGCAAAGTTTTAGTGCTCTGTCAACCATTCCTGTAACTATCCCAACTTTGACGTTTATGGGGTGGTTAGAGTAAGAGTTGAGGTATTTTCAAGAGTTCGTGGGTTGTTGTATTGTTTATTGCGAAAGTCAGAACGACAGGGGCAATAAAGCCAAGCGCGGCGGCTCGGACATTTTCGCGTGCGAATATACATGCCGCCCTCAACCCTTAACAGGCAGGTTTACCTTTCACAGTCTCCTCTGACTGTGCGAATATATAACCTGCCAACAACACTTAACCGTCAGGTTTACATTCTACACTCCCCCCTGATTTCCTAATCACACATATGATAGACACGTAAGCCCTTTTATTTGAACACAGGTTCTACATGTTGTTCATCGTGGTGACTGCTTTTCGTTCAGCGTAGGTCATCTGCAGGCCATAGCCTAAATTCTTCCAACATCCCCTCTTAGGCAATGGGTTCTGCAGTCATGCCTAGCATTGCACGGCATTTTTCGTGGCGACAGGACGGCAATCCTTTGGTCAGCATGTCAGCCGGCTGCTTTTCACTGGGCGTATAATGCATACAAATCGTGTGATTTTCTTGCTCTGTTCTAAGGAAATGATAACGTACGTCGATGTGTTTTGTGCGGCGATGAAATTGAGGATTTTTCGCCAGGCAAACTGCCCCTTGATTATCACTGAAAACGCTGGTAGCATTCGACTGCCCCCTTTGGAGGATCTGGAAGCAGCTGAATTATCTATTTTACCTCTTTAGTGACTTCGGGCATAGCTATGTATTCTGACTCAACGGTTGATTGGGCAACTGCTGTTTGTGGACCATGCGATAGGCCCGTTACTGAGCGTCAAGACATATCCGCTAGTTGATCGACGATTGTCAACATCGCCAGCCCAGTCGCTATCACAATACGCCTTAAGTTGAAGGCCGTCAATTTCTTTACCTTGCTGTGCTTCACAATTATTCATCCTTGAGCCGAAGAGCAATTTCATGTCTTGCGTTCCTCTAAGGCATGTTTCCCAACCTTTTCGGAGCCAGGGCCCCCTTTCGCGACCTTCAACTTGCCGGGACCCCCGTCATACTCCCCTGTTATCCTCAGGTGCGCCTAGTGTGGTTAGCTCGTTGTGAATTTGTACATGTAGTTCAGTGATTCCCAACCCTTTTGGAGCCAGGGACCCCTCTGATTGCTGATAAGCATCCTGGGGCCCTCCACCAAGTGTTTACCGCCATCCTTACTGCTTTGTTAGATTCCCTGCAGGTTGTTGCGCTTTTTAACGGTGACTTCATTGTAAACTTGCTTGAATAGGTACTTTAGCAGTGGTCTGCATTTAGCACAGAATGAAGTATTGAACTTGTCACCACTAGGATTTCCCCAATCCAACCCTAAACAACAGGGCATTGTACTCCAACAGTTTTTCAGGCATGTGCAGCCGTTGTCAAATGAGCGCTTCGGATATGCTTCAAACAGAGTACTGTTTCCTGTTTAATGAATTTTCCCGAAGAAAATTTCTCAATCACACCAACTTAATACTTTTACGTTTGAAATTCTGAACTTCCAGTAACGGAGGCTTTCAGGCAAACTCGTACAACGAATCCTACCCGCTCAATTCCGCGGCACATATAATCAGAGCATCCAAAGATGGAAGAATTCGCAGAAAAACGTTTCACCATCATAAGATTTTAATTGGTCCTGGAAACATGGTTCTCACATTTCATACAGTTAAACTTCGTTGTTGCATATCGGATCACAGCATGGTCTTTTGATGGTGAAAATCGTAGTGAATGTATCGCTTCTCCAGTTTTTGCTGCTCAGTTAATAACGTCAGTATGGTGCGTTATTTAACACCAGATTCAGTTTTTCTCGACCGCAAAATATGGCACCTAAGTCGAGCATTTCATGAGGGCTGTTGCTCATAGCCGCTTAATTAATGTGAAGGCTGAACTTGATGCGACAGGACCAATTTTTCCACGGAAGGCTCAAAATTAGTAAGCAGCAAGCGCAGATCGCCGCGCTTTACTATCTGTAACCGGTTTCTTTTCTTTTCCAAAAGATCTGTTACGGTGCTGAATCCACGTTCAACTAAATAAGATAAGGGAAATGGAAAGAGGAACTTCTTAACAATTTTCCATAAACCGGGGAAAAGATCTCTAATTTGACGCTGTAACCAAAACTGGGTATAACTATTCTTCAGCTTAGGCTTCAACTCATCGTTAGCTTGCAACTCTATCAACTCCTCCTGCAAAAAGACATCTGCTCCATCAACGCTCGAGAATGGGTCCAAAATCCAAGCTGGTAGTGTCATGGACAATATGTCTGCGTACCTTTCGCACATGTCCGTATGCAGCATGGTCATATGATTGCAGTACAAAAGCATGTCATCATCATTTATTTCGCCATTGTCCCTGAGCCTGTTAAGATTCGGGAAGTGGTATAAATGTCCGTGTCCCAAGTTCTGTTTGAAAAGAACCAACTTGCTGATGAATGCTGCAATAACGCTTTTGGATTTCACAAGGTTCAGTTCGTCTCCTTGTAGTTGGAGGTTCATTTCGTTAAACCGAGAATAAAGATCTGACATGTAGGCTATGTCTCCTTTGCACTTCTGCAGATTCTCACGTAGCCCAACGTCTTCCTGTTAGAGAAATTGCAAAACGCTATGGAAAAGGCTATAAAAACGGCTGAGACATGCTCCCCTTGACAGCTACCGAACTTCTCTGTGGAGTAGCAAACGATTGAATTCTTCATCGTTTTCTTCACAGAGTTGTCTGAATAACCTGTCTTTCAAAGGGCTGCTTTTAATTTTGTTAACAGCGGTGATGACATTATTTAAGGAGCGATGCAGACGATCTGCGAGTCGTTTCGCAACTAAATGTTGGCGGTGAATCACGCAGTGCACAGCTAGCAAGTGCGGTACTGATCTTTTCAAATGGGAAATAAATCCCCGATAGCATCCCACCATTGAAGGGGCGCCATCCGTCGCAACTGCCATTATATTTGCCAGTGGAATTCCTTTCTCTTCAAAAAACTCTTGCAGAACAAGGAATAGAGATTCACCCTTAGTATCGGTTACCAAATCTTTGGAAAACAATAGTTCCTCAACTATTTTTCTTCCCTTATAAACCGAACATATGCTAGCAGTAGAGCTTCATCCTGCGGCAAGATCGATTCGTCCAGCTGTAATGAAAACTGCATGGCACTTAAAAAATTGCACAACGTGTTTTCTACATCAGTAGCAATTTCATCAATACGCCGTTGCACCGTATTGTTGCTCAAAGGAATTTTACGGATAATGTCGGTTGCCGGCACATGCATCACAATACGTAAGACTTCACTGACAGCCTGAAGTAGCAGTTCTTCCCGGTGCGATGCCGGTCACTGCTTCAGTTACCCGCTGAGCATTATGCGAGGATGCTCAGCTGGAGGGATGGCCTCCTCACCTACGGAGCGTGACCCAATGGGAACTCACATCAAAACAGACTGCAGCAGACCTTTAACTTCAGGTATACGCATGCAAGCAAGCTTCAACAACCGGTAGTAGAGAGATTCCCGCAGTCAAATCGACCTGATTAAAACTATTTCCCTTTCTTCCATAACGATTGCTGTCTAACAAAACCGTTCAACTTGATTAAATCTTTAAACTGGCAATAAATTTGATTCCTCAGTTATCCCAAGCCGGTTAAGCTCGCTAACTGTGAGTCTAGTGTTAACGCAAGGTAGTTAGACTGGTGAACCACGTGTCCCGTGTTGAAGAAACGGTTAAAATTGGTTAAACATTTAAAGGATATCTTGTCAACCATGCGGCAAGTTTTGAGTATGTATGAATTTCCTCTCTACAATTCACGTTAACATTACGGTTGCTGCCTTCTGTAAGGTGTCAAGGCAGCTGTGGTAATGGGTATTATAACCAGTAGTTCTGTGTTGATCAATGCTTTTTTACTTGTCAACCACGAGTCCAGTGTTATCATAACGTTTAAACTTGGTTAAACTTTTAAACAGATATGAACCATGAAACCTGCGTTACGCCAGGGTGTGGAACTTCTGAACCGCGTATAATATTTTAACCCCAGAGTTGAAGTTTGTTAAACTTTTAAAGGATATCCTTCATCCATGCGTCAGGGTTTGAGCATCTATAACTTTCTTTTCAACAATTCACGGAAAATTTACTGTTGTTGCCATCTGTTACTTGTGCAGGATGCTCTCGCAATGGAGATATTAAGCATTAGTAGTATACTGACCCATGGCGGTTTAACATGTCAACCACAATTCCTGTGTTAACTTAGCGGTTAAAGATGGTTAATCTTTGAAACAGGTACTAAAAACGAATCCTGTGTTACCCCAAGGGGTGGAACTTGTTAACCATGTGTCGTTTGTTAGCCCAACGGTTAAACGTGGTTAACCTATTAAAGGATGTCCTTTTTAACCATGGGTCAACTTTTGTGCATCTATAATATCTTCTCAACAATTCAGGGTAAAATTACGGTTACTGCACTCTGTAAGTTGCCAAGGAAGCCCTGGTAATGACAGCACTAACGATGAGTCCTGCGTTAACTTATGGCGCGTTAACTTGTCAACCACGATTGCTGTCTAACAAAACCGTTCAACTTGATTAAATCTTTAAACCGGCATTAATAATGATACCTGAGTTATCCCAAGACGGTTAAACTGGCAAACTGTGAGTCTAGCGTTAAGGCAAGGTAGTTAGACTAGTGAACCACGTGTCCCGTGATGAGGAAACGGTTAAAATTAGTAAAACTTTTAAAGGATATCTTTTCTACCATGCGGCAAGTTTGTAGTATGTATAAAATTCTTCTCAATAATTCACGGTAAAATTACTTCTTCTTCTTCTTCTTGTACATGTATTACCAAATGCAATGAAACTTGCTAACGATGTTAACCATCTTCTCAACAATTCACGGCAAAATTACGGTTTTTGCCATCTGTAACTTGTCCAGGATGCTCTGGCAATGGAGATATTAACCATTAGTAGTGTGCTCACCCATGGCGGTTTGACTTGTCAACCACAATTCCTGTGCTAACTTAACGGTTAAAGATGGTTAATCTTTGAAACAGGTATTGAAAAAGAGTCCTGTGTTACCCCAGGGGGTGGAACTTGTTTACCATGTGTCCATTGTTAGCGCAACGATTAAACATTGTAAACGTATTAAAAAATATACTTTTTCAACCACGGCTCAACTTTTGTGTATCTATAATTTCCTCTCAAAAATTCACGGTAAAATTACGGTTACTGCCCTCTGTTGGTGGCCAAGGAAGCTCTGGTAATGGCAGCATTAACGATGGGTCCTGAGTTAACTAATGGCGGGTTAACTTGTCAACGACGATTGCTGTCTAACAAAACCGTTCAACTTGATCAAATCTTTAAACTGGCATTAAATATGATTCCTGAGTTATCCCTAGGCAGTTAAACTGGCTAACTGTCTGTCTAGTGTTAACGCAAGGTAGTTAGACTGGTGAACTACGTGTCCCTTGTTGAGGAACGTGTTAAAATTGGTTAAACTTTTAAAGGATATCTTTTCAACCATGCGGCAAGTTTTGAGCATCTATAAATTTCTTCTCAATAATTCACGGTAAAATAACTGTAGCTTCTGTCTGTAACTTGTCAAGGAAGCACTCGTAATGACGTTACTAACCGTGAGTCATCTGTTAGCGCACATCGGTTAAACTTGTCAACCACTGTTCCACTTGTTGCCCAACCGTTAAAATTGTTTAAACACTTACACCGGCATTAGCCAAGATTCCCTGAATTATCCGAAGTTGATTAAAATTGTTAACCGTGAGTCTTTACAACAAGTTGGGTAAACTTGTTAACCATGTGTCCTGTGTTGACCCAACGGTTAAACTAGGTTAAACTTTTAAAGGGTATCTTGTCAACCATGCGTTAACTGTTGAGTATCTATGATTTTGTTCTCAACAATTCCCGGTAAAATTACTATAGCTGCCATCTGCAACTTGTCAAGGAAGCTCTGGTAATGGCTATATTACCCATGAGTCCTGTGTTAAAACATGACGGTTTAACTTGTCAACCACGACTCCTGTGTCAACATAACGGTTAAAGTTGGTTAAGCTTTTAAAGAGGTATTAACTTCGAGTCCTGTGTTACGCAGGGGGTGGAACTTGTTAACCATTTATCCCGTGTTAACCCAACAGTTAAACTTGGTCAAACTACCAAAGTACATTTGTCAACCATGCGTCATCTTTCGAGTATCGATGATATTCTTTTAAACAATTCACTATAAAATTAAGGATGCTGCCCTCTGTAACTTGTCAAGGAGCTGTGGTAATGGCGATGTTAAATATGATTCCCGTGTTAAGCCATGGCGGTTTAACTTTTCAACAACGAGTCCTGTGTTAACATAAGTGTTATACTTGGTTAAACTATTAAACAGCTATTAACCATGAGTCCTGTGTCAACCCAGGATGTGGTACTTCTTAACCATGTATCCTGTGTCAACCCAGAGGATAAACATGGTTAAACTTTTAAACAATATCTTGTCAACCATGCGTAGACTTTTGAGTATCTGCGACTTTCTTCTCAACAATTCACGGCAAAATTACGGTTGCTGCCCTCTGTAACATGTCAAGGAAGCTCAGGTAATGGCGATATTAACCATGAGTCCTGCGTTAACCCAACCGTTAAAATTGGTTAATCTTTTAAAGGATATCTTGTCAACCATGCATCAACTTGTGAGTACCTATGACTTTCTTGTCAACAGTTTGCGGTAAAATTACTATAGCTGCCATCTGTAACTTGTCAAGGAAGCTCTGGTAATGACGATATTAACCATGAGTCGTGCGTTAACCCATGGCGGGCTAACTTGTCAAACACGATTCCTGTTGTAACCCAACCGTTAAACGTGATTAAACTTCATTTCCTAGGCGTTCTCTTCGACTCCTTGGTCATTTCAAACAAGCTGACCGACGATGAATGAACTGGAAGGGAAATGCTCCCGTTAATTCTTCCTGAACTTCCGGGAACGGTGAAACAAGAGGTCGGTCGCTGTGCAGCAGAGTAAGTATTCGCTACGACTCTACGAATTCGTGCAGATTTTTACAATTCTCCAGACGAAACATTTGCTGACATGGATACTGTGAATTAGGTGCATCTTCTCAATGTTTTTATACGCGATATCGACCGCTTTCCAAACCAATCACTAAGCACTCGAAAAACATACGTGTCATCACATCTGGTCAAATGCACCGAGGTTGTCGTTCGACATGACGCCGCTAAGGGATAGATTGGCTCGATGCTGAAGAAATACGTTTAAAACGGCTGATAATGAAGAAATACGTCGAACCCAACAACCAACCTACACTTCCCGTTACGGGCGTGTTGTGGAGAAATCGCTTGACTCGTCTATTTTCGCAACGTACCACCATAATCACCGGGAAGCTACGTAGCGTGTCCTGTACAAAACTTTCTGCCGCTTATGCAACTTTCCCTTACGCATATCTCACTTAAACATCACTTATGTACAGTAAACATTTCTTCACGGCTGTCCGCAACACCGGTCCGTATCTCAAAGCACGGAAGCCGGCTGCATCACCGTGCCTGTACTACGTCGGTTGGATGAGGAGATAATCGTTGGCCGAGGAATAACGTAGAAACCAAGAACAAAACACTAATTGTCCGAATTATCGCTGCAGTAGGATGACATGAGCAACGAGATACAATACAGGCGACGTGATTTTCCCGATACACTACGGTTTCACAGTCATAAAGAAATATGTCCGAAACATTGGTGGTAGACTACTTATGATAGTACCCTGAATGCATTAACAATATCCTGCCTTGCAAACAAAAGTTTCTCACGGATTTTCCCCGTTAGATGAAGCCTTTTATTTTTACCAATAAAGTCTAAGCTTTCGGACCTTCTCCTCGGTCCGTCCTCAGTACCAAACAAATTACTTGATCGACTGTCCCATCAGTCCATGGTTCAGCGAGCCCCTAAGCTCAACCATCCGGGGCTGACGACGTCAACTATCAGGTCGAACCATGACCGTCAAGCGACTATCGTCTACCCCAGTGGTGGGCAAAGGGGGCGATTTTGAAGTCCAGGTGGGCGATAAGCGCGAAAGGGGCGATTGGGGCGCGGTGAAGGGCTAAGGGGGCGATATCGCCCCCTTTCCTGGGTGAGGGCGATGAAGCCAAATGGAGCGATATTGTGGTTTTAGTGTTGTTACGGATCTCGCCACGAAGAAGCGGAATCGCCTCGAAGTAGTCACTCGGGGCGATTTACGACTGCGGGTCACGTCAATGCGGCCCGAAGTAGTCACTCGGTTTGCTTTTTCATACTCCACTCCAGCCGCCTTGCGCTCTTCGTCCGTTAACGTTTCCTTGACGATGTTCTTCAGCAATGAATCGTGCTCGTGGTATTTAGCTACCCAGCTTCCGCATTGGGACAAAACGCCAGCCGAAAAGCGATCCGAAAAGCTCCAGAAAAGTTTTTCTGGAGCACTTAAACGGTCTTTTTCCTTCAGTTAAGTTAACCATTGAAAAAGAAAGTAACAATAGTCTCCCATTTCTAGACGTACTTGTGAAAAGGAAGAAGGTTCGCTAAATACTACAGTTTATAGAAAACCAACGCATTCTGACAGATATTTAAATTTCTCATCGCATCATCCAATTTCTATAAAAAGAGGTACAGTAAAAGGCATGGTCGACTGTGCCATACGAATTTGCGACCCTCCATGCTTGTATTCAGAATTAAAATATATAAAGCAAACTTTATTAAACAACGGTTACCCTAATTCGTTCATTACAAGCATAGTAAGGCAATGTTTTTCGAGAAAACGGCCAATCCCGGTGACTAACGATATTCCTGAACGACCCATTTTAGTTGTCCCATATTTTAGTGCAGTGGGTGAAAGAATAAAACGTTTAGGTCGTTCTCTAAACTTCACCGTCCATTTCAAATCTTCGAGTGACATTCGGACGATCGTGAGAACGGATAAGACCAAGGTTCCATTTGACAGCAGACCATACGAAATCACCTGTGGTTGCCACGCCTCCTATATTGGAGAAACGGGCAACACTTTATCCCGCAGGTTTCGTGAACACATGGCGTACGTCACCCGTTACAAGAATGAGAAGAAAGACTCAACGGGTTACATACCGTACGCCGTGGCCGACCACAATCCCGCGCTCCGAAAAAGATCATGGAGGAGGCCATCAACGCTTCCGCGGTCGCGGAGCACGCCATCCACTGGTCACTTGACCCGCGACCGAACATAATCTGCCACGAAAACAGGTTCCAGCTACGGCGGATTAAGGAAGCATTGTTCATAAGGCACAATAGTACGATCAATCGCGACCAAGGCATGGAGATCAGCGAGGTGTGGAATGCAGCTATTAATAACTCCAGATGCTGCACCATACCAATCCGATCCCCACCTTGACCCCGTTTTGTGCGTATAAGATCCCCGAGCGGAATAAATCAATCCCCCTTTCAACACCGCTGACGACGGAACCAGGGCGTTCCGAAAGCTACGATAGGATAAGCGTTCTGACCTGTGATATTTCTAATAATCGCCCATCCATCCGCTGGTGGGGCATTTGCAGCTTTATTACAAGTACTATCCAAGAAACGGGAAAGCTGGATTACCATCACGTTGAAAATACCCATGTTATGCGGATAATCAAGTGGAAGTACTGTACGCTTCAACATGGCGGTTGACATAGTAGCGGATGGAAGAAAGCACGCTACTACACGGACGTGCAGTTCGAAAATAACTAAGTTCACCGTCACTGTGCACGTCCTTAGCGTTCTGGTAAGGTTGAATCGGTTTCTATTAACCACAGGAAATACGCAGTGAGGAAAGGTACGAAAACACGGTACACAAAAACATAATGAGGTTCAGCTGTTAGAAAATCAGAATACAAAACTACTTATGCAAAAAGGATATAAACACAAGCACTTAAGACCCGATGTACTTAAATTCTATGGGCACAAAACGCAATATACGAAGAAAACTGCCTTTAAGCCAGCATAATAGCATACCGAATCATTGAGTACTCGGAGCTGCACTGAGAGGAGGGCGACGAGATGAAAACCATTGGGAGAGATGTTAGCATTCGACGCATGATCAGCAACGCCAACTTCCTCGACCCCTAAAACGCAAACGTGTCCACGAAACAGGAAACAAAGGAACATCGAGCACATGAGCACGGTAAATTAAATTTAGAGAACATCAGAAATTTTAACGTCCACTGGTTGTCACCACTTGACGTCTTTGACACGCTGCGTTAAATGCGGCGCAGAGCGGAACGACGTATAGCGAAACCAACTCGGTCAGGAGATAAGCAACACGAAGAAGAGGTCCGTTCCAACAGCATGCTAATGTCACGAAAACATCACCAGACTTTAGAACTTCTGCAACAGACCTTTAACTTCAGGTATACGCATGCACGCAAGCTTTAACAACCGGCAGTGGAGAGATTCCCGCTGTCTAATCGAGCTGATTAAAAGTATTTCCATTTCTTCCATTACCTCGCTAACTGTCTGCCTAAATTGTACACTGGCTAGTCACTTCACTGAATTCCTCTCTGAAACATGCCTATATCTTCATTTTTTGCACATACAGAAGCGTGCACCTGAAATTTAAGGTTTCCTTTGTGATTTAAGCTTAGGTATAACCGGTAAATAATGGAATAAAGGAATTTTGACTTGTTTAAGTTTCATTGTGTCAAAATACGGCAATATACCGTTGAGAAAACATTTTATACTTTTGCGTAGCTTTCGGCACCTGTCATGGTCACGTCCTCAGTCAGCGCTTCTGAAAGCAGACGTCTCTTTTGTCTGCATTTACCGTGGTAAATGGACATTCGTCGCCTTACTGTTCTTCGATTCGCGTTTAACTGACAACTGCAATGCTAAATCTCAAAAAGGTACTTGATATTAATCTGAACATTTAAGAAAAGCTACAATGAGCTGTTCATGTAGGAATATTACGGTTGAAGCACCCATTGAGTTCTGCTTGCTGATACTTGCGAGAACAATAAAAAAACATAACCAGTAGTTGGTTGGTTAGTTATTTTAATGAAAAACATTCCGTCGCCTAAACAAACGTTCTTCATCTTCTCGGTGAGGACGGAATCAAACGATTCCGAATGCTACGAAATAAACCAATCGTACGTTCGCTGTTTCTTCTCTAACATAACTAACCAACCAGGCATTCGATATATTATTTTGGTGTTCACATATGTTGCGGCTACGCCGCAAGGCTATCTGCGCTATCTATGCACCGATAAGCTAATTCGAAACGTACGCTGACATATTATGGTAAATAGCGCAGATAGTCAGAACCGATTTACATAATCGACGCGTATCGAGAAACTATTTATAGTCAGTTAGTTTTCCGTGACGAACAACGGCTGAATTCTTTTTGCTTCGCCACTCTGTACATACGTGTGTTGACAGTAAAACGTTACATCTTTATGTTGCTGTCACCCAGGAATCCGTCGCTCAGACTCAACCACACAGCAACATCATAGGTATTAGTGAACAGAACTCGACGGGTGCTTCAACCGTAATGTTCCAATATGATCCACCGCCCCGATAAAGAGAACCTCCTCTCAAATGACCTGTTAAAACTAGAAAAATGGATTAGGTAGTGAGAAAGATACGCAAAGGGAGCTAAGCTTTGCTGTCGCTTCGAACAGCCAGAGGAGCGGTTTTTCATAATGAACAACTTATGTTAGATCTTACCAATGCGCGGTGGAATGACAAATTGAAGCGAGAGCGGCGGTAAGAGAAAAAAGCACACAATTCGCGTATTCGAATTAAACCAGCAGCGACCAACCTGTGGTAATCTGAACGTCGTTGCAAATAACTTCGTTGTTCGACTGCACAGGAATTTCCGAAGCCATCGACTTCGACTATTCACTTACAGCTTCATCTGCATGTCCAGGACGAGTAGGCAATCGTACGTCTATCCTGAACATGTCTTACGCATGAATTTCATCAAAACGTTAAGAACACGAGCGCATGCGTTTCCAATGCGTCCGTCCGTTGGGGACCGCTGCCTTTAGGCATAACATCTAAAAGCACATATTCCATTACGAATTAGAACCAGTGCAATGTATAGCGCGTGTTGATTCGTTAGCAAGGAGTCTCATCTCGTGGGAGACGAAAACAAAAGGCGGATGACGTTAGCTACTACGTCCAGCCATGCCAATGTGCGACACTGATGTATAAGTAAGAAATACAGTCACTTCGACATCACCTTCACGTGGCTCAACTGTCAGTGTTTCCTCATGAGTGTGGGGACGGAATGATGGCTCTTCACTTTGCACGTCCGTCTGCATTTCATCTTCGTAACTGCAACACGGAAGCATATTAGGTGACTGCAAAATTAATGGCAGGTAACAAGCTAAATGCATATGCAATTTGACAGCTACGGCGAATGGGACCCCATCTACAGCAATGGAACAATCTAGCTTCTACCTCGTTGGTGGAAGTGGACAGATCCCAACGGCGCTAGCTTTTCTAGTTAACTGTTTTTCAGTCGAACTCCCAAATTCCAAATATTGGACATAAAAACTGCCATCGGCTTTGCAGCCACATACCAGACACAAGTTCGGCTGGTTTTGCTTATGCCACGTGGGTAGGTCGCAGGTTCCTCGAAAGCTTATGCATCACATTGCAATCCTGACGCCTTGTAGTCCTCGAAGCTCTGACGGAACGTCGACCTTCAATTAATGCCAGTGTAAAACAAACGATGCCGGAATGTGCCCGCAAACATTAACACAATGCACAACAAAGAGTGTGAAACAATAAAAATACTGTCGCTTGCCTCGAGCTGACATGGAGGTACCCTGCTATCACGCCGTGAGGATTCAAGTTCATTCCGATAACGCAAAGCCCCGCTTTCAGGGAGAGGAAATGCTGAACGGGTTGCCAAGATCGGCTTAATGTCGTCCTACTTAGAGGCTTTCCTTGAGCAACTTACATCTCACGCATCAATCAATCTTTCACAGTAGCAATTACGCAGCTCAACCAAACAAGCCTAACATCTAGGAAAACGTTGCACGATAAAGGCAGATTTACCATTATTGTTCTGGAATCGGAATTTATCCGCAATACAACATCACCAACGTTATGGAAACGCGTCGATCCTGGAAATCGCCAAGAGCGGATGGTAAACGGAAAGAAGCCCACAAAGGCAAACCAGGAGCAGTAAACAACTTAGGTGCCCATCCTATTTAAACGACAAATGCGTTAAAATACGTTTCATAAAGAGCTTAGCCCAAAAAACAAAGGAATGCTTTACAAAAGGAGGCAACTACGGCAACCAAAAGTTGATCACGAAAGAACAGTGTACACTCACGGAATAATGAAGAACGGCTGCTTTGGATCTTCTGTAACATGCAGCGAAATTACCCGTTCCTGATGGAAACTTCACAATCAAAATAGTGGTTTCGGGAAGATCAAATAGAGAGAGAGAGAGAGAACAGAATCTGTCACAACAGACGTACTCGGACGGGTGATTGACTACAGACCACAAGGAAAACCATGATTTGCTCTTCCAACCACCATTGGACCAAACATCCCGCTTTGAAGAAGAGTTCCGCCGCAATTTCGGAAGCAAAAGGAGACGAAACAGTTTTCACATGAATCAGAGCTGCCTGTTTTAAGCAATCGCTTCTTGTCAAAACTTTAATTTGCCATCCTCACCGGACGCTTATCCGCAGTTGCCGACCAATAGAAAATTAAACCAATTCAGCTATTTCAAATGTATATACCCGTCTGAAGCATCCGAAGGTTCTTCCTCTTCGTCGGCAACAATGTCAACATCGGAGAGGCACGCTGGGCACGTGAAGTCTAATGTCGAAACAAATGTCTCCAAGCTTTCTTTTTTCGAATCTGGAAAAAAAGGAATAAACATGGGGTTCCAATGGTCAGCTTTTAACACATTATCGAACACTGTTTCGTAGGGCCACTTATCAGCCACGACATCTTCTACGGCCGAATCTGTAAAGCATCTGTGTAAGAATAATCGATCAGTACAACGTGCAAGTCGTACCGTCGTTATGCACTGTGCACACGAGGATTTCCTTAAACACGTTTTCAAACGTCGCAAGATCAGCTTCTCGGGATTCACCTTCCACGATGTCCATTTCGCTTTCGTTTGCTAACACCGTACCATTACAAGCGATCGCATCGTCACTACTTGCACCTGCTTCGCTGGAAGTGCTCGCGGAATCTGATTCTACAATTGCGGAAATGTAATGGCGAAGCCTGCTTGGGCAGCATACCTCCGAGCTCAATAGAAAGATTGCAATCTGAACTGTCTTTATCTGCAGTTATTTCGGAAGCGTCACCAGCAGCATCGTCTAGCGATATTGGCCCGTTAAATTCGCAATACCCTAACGTCAGGAACACTACAAGGAAAACCACGATTTGCTCTTACAACTATGATTAATCTGCTCGGCAAACAATGACAACACGACATCGGTAAGGCCAAGGAGGACCGCCCCAAGCAAGGAGCAGTTGCTACAAGTTCTCACCATCGCCGCGGATACGCAGCCGCAGAATGAGGAGCCAAACGACTCTATTAAAATCCAACTACAAATACACTACAACTACAAAACTGTTGTAAATTGTTAGTGCACGCAGCACTCACTGTCGGACACACGCAATAAGCTTTTACTAGACACACGAAAGCTAAACACGCACACACCTATCCAAGGCAAGAGAGATAGACACGTAACCCCTTTTATTTGAACACAGGTTCTACATGTTGTTCTTCTTGGTGACTGCTTTTCGTTCAGCGTAGGTCATCTGCAGGCCATAGCCTAAATTCTTCCAACACCCCCTCTTAGGCTATGGGGTCTGCAGTCGTGCCTCGTATTGCACGGCATTTTTCGTGGCGACAGGACGGCAATCCTTTGGTCAGCATGTCAGCAGGCTGCTTTTCACTGGGCGTATAATGTGGTCTGGCGAAAACTGACGTGCCGCTTTCGTACCTGATCATCGTTTTGTATCTCCTATCGGAACGGTTGTGTTGACCTAGTGTGTGTGTGTGTGTGTGTGTGTGTGTTCGTAGAGTGCTGTAGTTTGTGAGTCGTTATCCCCAATAAACGATTTAGTCGAAACATCTGGTCCTCCGAGCCGGATTCCTGCTGTTATGGATTCGAAGTCCCCCGTGAAGAGCCCTTCCGAGAACGAGGCAGCTATGCCGTCTGACACCGCGAAGTCTCGGCGGACGCATTATCGCCGACTCGTTTCCTTGTATTGCAAGAGGATCGAAGCGATACTAGCCGAGCAGGGTTCTCGACGCTTGGTCGAGGCATTACTTCGACGGGCCCAAGACGCGTTCGAATGTTCAGAGAAGCTGAACGAAGAACTGACGTGCGACTTGGATGCGGAAGAGGCGGAAGCGGAGATCGAGAAGCAGTTGAATTATTTGCAGAAACTGGAGCAAACAGCGGAAGCCGTTGACAGGTTTTTATGGCCGCGAGCGAACGAATCGCTCTGCAACGTGTTGCAAATGGAAGGTGATAACGACGGAAGCTCGGTAAGCTCAGACGATACAGCAACGCAGTGCACTAAGTCTACGCACACCGAAGCGCATGAGTCAGCGCGAAACGAGATGCGTCAGCTCAATGCAGAGAAAGGCGCGGCGCTTCAAGTTGGACACTTGCCAACTTACGCTACGATGACAGACGACGCTCCGGATCGATGGATCGACGAATACGTTGCGGGTCATGTCATTCCGAACGTCCGTCACGGCAATGGTTGTCGTAGAAGCACCGTCAGAGCGGAAATGGATCCATACGACGGTACAGCATCTAAGTGGTTTTCATGGATAGACCTATTCAAAGCGTTGGTCCACGACACTGCAATGTCTCCAGGCGAATAGCTGGCAGTGCTTCGCAGTAGCCTTAAGGGAGACTGTCGCGATCTCGTCTATGGCTTAGGTGGAGGCGAACACGCGTATAAGGAAGCGTTGAGAAGCCTAAAGGCCAGTTGTGGCAGACGAGACGTTATTCGTGCCGCTCACTTGCAGGCCTTGGAAAGATTGGTACCGGGAAAAAGTCCCAGCCAATTGAAGCGCTTTGCCGAGAGGGCGCGAACTCACTTGTTTGACCTCAGTCGGTTAGGTGAAGTTGCGTACGTGGACATTGTGGACCGCTTAGTGGCAAAACTGGCCCTCCAAGACCGACTGGCCTGGCATGAAAAATGCCAACGTGAAAATGAACGGTTCAGTTTACGAAAATTCGGTCGTTGGTTATGTAATCGTGCAGTGGCATATCAGAACGCTCACGAGCTAGCAGCGGAACAAGCTTTAGGCAGCGGAAGAGAACCTCCAGAGAGGAACGTCCGCAGCCAAGCCAGGACTCATACGACGACGTCTCAGGATAAGCAAGATAAACGATGTTTTAGCTGTCCAAGGAGACATCTACTAAGCGATTGTGCCGACTTCAAGAGGTTGGAAGTCAATCGTCGATGGCAATTGGTCAGAAAGAAGAAACTCTGCTTTACTTGTTTACGATCTTCACACCGCTCCATGGAATGCAAGAGGCCAAGGCCATGCGGTATACATGGTTGTCCCGGTACTCACCACGCGCTCCTGCACCATCAACAGGAAACGACGCAGGGAAATGAAGCCCACGTTAATTCTTCGCGCTCGAAATGCGGACAGGTAGCGTTGGGTGTCATAACGGTTAACGTACTCGACCGTAACGGGACCAAAGTCTCAGCCAACTTGTTTTTCGATGAAGGAAGCGACAAAACGTTCGTCCGTGAAGGACTGTTGAACAAGCTACAGTTTGATGATCTGAGAACTGGGCAGAGATCGCTCATGACTCGTGGATTTAGTGGCGTTAAGCGATGGTTCAATTCCTCGCAGGTGAATCTGACCATTGAATGGATGGATAGCAAAGCGCGATTTGACGTGCTAGCCAACACGGCTCCATCCCTTTGCGACCCCATACCAGCGGTCCCCTGGCCGAACATCAAAGGTCGATGGAAGCATTTAGCCGACCTGCCCTTGGTGGAATCGAAAAGCAGGATCGACATACTTTTGGGTCTGGATAACGCAGAGCTCATGTCGGCCACTGAGTCCCGGTCAGGTGAGGCAGGCGAGCCGGTCGCTATGAACACCGCTCTAGGCTGGATAGCAAGAGGGGTAATTGGCGATGGACGGAATCGTTCAAGAGCACGAATGAATTTGTCCATTACCACCGGAGACGAAGACTTAGCCGCTCAATTTCGACGATTCTGCGATACAGAAGCCTTCGGCACCGAAGGACGAATTCCCAGGAAAATGGCGCCTGAGGACGAGTTAGCGACGCAGATTGTTGAAACCGGAACCAAAAAACTGGAAGTGGGCTTCGAGGTACCGCTATCGTGGCGGCAAGCTGAACCGAATCTCCCATGCAACAGGCCCCTAGCCGAGGTCCGGCTCCAAGCGTTACTGCGCCGTTTCGAGAAGGATCCGAGCTATAAAGCCGACTACGAAAAGGTAATGGAAAAGTATTAGTCGGCTGGATACGCCCGCGAGGTAACGGACGAAAACGAACTCGGTATCGAGGAACAGTATTTTCTACCGCACCATGGCGTACGTAAGAAATCGTCGGAGGTTCGGAAGCTAAGGATCGTGTTTGACTCATCAGCTGTGTACGAGGGTCGAAGCCTAAATAGCGCCTTGCTGACTGGGCCAGCCTTACAGAACGAACTTCCACTCGTGTTGCTAAAATTCGGCGAAGGAAGCGTCGCCTTCGCGGCGGACATAGAAGCTATGTTCAGTCGTATACGCCTGCGCCCTGAGGACGCCAGGTACCATCGATTCCTTTGGAAAGACCCGGAGTTGGAACGAGTGAAGGTATTCCAAATGGACCGTGTAACGTTCGGAGATACCTGCTCTCCCTTTATCGCTATAAGTACTATCATGCGTACTGCTCACGAATTCGGCCAAGGTCGGGAAGAGGCGGTACGAGCGATTCAAAATAATCTGTATATAGATGACTACCTGGACAGTGCGCGTACAACTTCGGAAGCCATTGCCCGTGCTCGAGATGTGCAGGACATTTTGGGAAAGGGCGACGTTCATTTGACAAAGTGGATTTCGAATTGCAAAGAATTAATGGAAGCCCTCTGTGGCGACTCGTCGTTACTGACCTTCTGCGGAAGAGTATCACCTCGGGGAGGACACCATTGACGCCAAGGTGTTAGGGATACGTTGGAGACCGCATGATGATGTGCTTGTATTCCACGTTGATCTCGGTGAAACGGTTTTCACGCGGTGTGGACTGTTAAGCAAGATGGCGAAGATCTATGATCCACTGGGGTTGCTTTCTCCTGTCGTAACTCGAGCGAAAATGATGCACCGGCAGTTGGGACTTTGCGGATTAAATTGGGATGACGACATCCCTGCCGACCAGAAGAAATGGTGGAACTATTGGATAGGACAGCTGGAAGAGATAAAATCGCTCTCGATTTCCCGCTGTCTGTTCCCCCGTGAAGGAGAGATAGCGTTTTCCGAACTGCATACCTTCGGTGACGCGTCAGAAGAAGCCTTCGCGGCAGCTGTGTACCTTTGGAACGTCTACAAGGACGGAGACGTGACAGTACGAATTGTAATGGCCAAGACAAGATTGGCGCCCTTGAAAACCGTATCGGTCGCACGCCTGGAGTTGCAAGCAGCGTTGCTCAGCGCCAGGCTGACGACGTACGTAGGAAGTGGCCTTACAAGACCGATCAAAAGACGTATATTTTGGACGGACAGCTCGTGTGTGAGGAATTGGATCCGTTCTCCGGCAGCGCATTACAAACATTGGAGAAATGCAGACCCTGACGGACCCCACGGAATGGCGCTTCGTACCTGGACGTTTGAATGTCAGTGACTGTGCCACTCGTTCCACCGCGAAGCAAAGAGAATCGATCGACACATCGTGGTTCCGTGGCCCAGAGTTCCTCCGCGGACCGGGGACTTCGTGGCCCATGGACTTGCCATGGATGGCGAACAACGAAGAACGGCGGACCTTTCACAGTGGTCAGGTTCTGCACGTAACTGAAGAACAGCCAACAGATTGGTCTTACGTGGATGACTTAGCAGCTGAAGAATTCGCTGGGTTTACACGGATAGAAGGAAGGTTTTTGGAGGCTCTTAAGAAAGCTCAAAAGGAAAGATTCCCAAAGGAGGTCGCCGACCTGCGGACTGGAAAGGAGTTGAGAAAGACGTCGATTCTTTTGTCATTCGCACCATTCCTCGACGAGCAAGGGCTCATACGTGTTGGCGGAAGGTTGGAAAAGGCCCTCCTGCCTTACGACAACCTGCAGCAAGAAGGGATTCCCGCTGTGGGCTGAGTTATATCCTGCAAATCGTTAATACTGTAGGCCCGGCGAATCCAAAATTTCATCAGCTAAACCTGCTATTCAATGATTGTTCACAGCATCTATAACGCAGCCGGTTTCCCTGGCGAGGGGGGGCTGGTCCCTAGCTAACGGTGCTAATGCTGCATGTTAGCAATCGTTTTTGAGGGTGTGTAATAAACGTATACTGTGTTCGTCGAGTGATCCTTACAATGGCGCAGCGAACAGGATCGGCAAAACCTCGTGACGATACAGCTGTGGAATCACCACGTCGCCCGGTCGTAATGCCCCAGTCGTACAATGGGGAAGGCAGCTGGCAGGACTGGAAGACCTCCTTCGATCAGTGTAGTGCATTGAACCAATGGACCGAACAGGACAAACTACAGTGGTTGGCGGTATGCCTAACGGGTGACGCCGCGTGGGCTTTTGGACAGCTAACGGTGGAGCAGAGAGAGTCTTACGATAGCTGCATTGCGGGACTCACTACCTTGCTGGTCCCTCCAGACGTCGAACAGCTCAATGTGACGCTGTTCCGAACGAGACGAAAGTCCAAGAATGAGGACTGGTTCGCTTTTGCGCGCGAACTTTCCAAGTTGGCTGCCAAGGCATACCCAGCGTTCGCACCAGGAGTCAGGGATACATTGTCATTGGAGCGTTTCCTAACGGAATTGGGCCCTGAGGATTGGGCGAGTTCCGTTCGTCGTGCGCATCCCAGTTCGCTGATGGACGCGGTAAGGATGGCGATTCAGCAGGAAGCCACGGAGCAGGCCTATCGAGGTAATGTACTACGTCAGGCAGTCAACAGTGCCAGGGTCCACGTGGGGGAGGTGGAGGAAATCGCAGCGACTGTATCGAGAAGTAATCATCCGAACCGAGGACAAGACAGTCCAGGAGGCTATCAGAGAACGGAAAGTCTCGACGAGGTTAGAGCGTTGCGCAATGAGATAGATGAAATGAAGCGCATGGTGCAGGAAATGTGTCTTCAAATTTCACCCCTGGCAGCCAGACTGCAGGGAGGGCGGTTAACAAATGGGCCTCAGGCCTTAGGCCGCGCACGTTGTTTCAATTGTGGGCGTCGAGGCCATCTGATTAAAGACTGTCCTAGATTACAAACAGCCGAGAGGAGCCCTGATCATCACGGCAAGTCGTGGAATAAATCTCTTGATGCGTACTCGGTTGTTAATGCGTTAAGCAACGCCAACGCAGGTTGCGGCGACACAGCAAGAATGGAGAGTGCAGAGGAGTCGGCGAGCGCAAGCGTAGGGACATGCGCATGTGTGCCGGTCCAGGTCCGCAATAGATGCATACGCATGCTGGTGGATACAGGTGCCGGGCGAACCCTTCTGCGTTCGGACGAATTCGCAAGGATCAGAGGACAGTGGAAGCTATCCCCGTGCAATGTCCGCCTGTTATCGGCTGGCACCGCGCTTGACGTGATGGGCAGCGTGTCATTGCCACTTCAAGTGGGTGATAGGACCTTTGACATGGAGGTCATCGTGGTGAATGCGCTACAGTTTGCCGGCCTGTTAGGAATCGACTTCCTGAAACAACATGGCTTCGTAGTGGACCTCGCACGCGGGACCCTGAACAGCCCTAAGCAGAAGTTAAGGATTCCTTTGCAAAGTGCAGGTCGCACGTCAGGCAATGGAGCATGGTCCGTAAGCGTGGGGAAACCGGTCTCCTTGAGCAAAAGGATGTTGCAACAGCTAGTTGAGACTACGGGAGTTCCGCTGACGGCGTCCCAGCGAAAAAAATTACATGGCATGTTATCCAAGTTCCGGAATGCTTTCGCGGCCAGCGAATTTGATATCGGACGTACTAGCGTTCTCAAACACGACATAGTAACGGACAACATTCGACCAGTTCGGCATCCGCTACGTCGGCTGGCTCCCGTTGAAAGGAAGGAAGTTAGCCAGCTCATACAGCGCTTGCTGGACAATAAAATCATAGAGCCGTCGAATAGCCCCTGGGCAGCAGGCATAGTGCCTGTGAGGAAGAAGGATGGCTCTCTACGACTTTGTGTGGACTATCGAAAGCTCAACGAAGTGAGCCGTAGGGATGCGTACCCCATACCCCGCATTGACGAGACGTTGGAGGCACTGGCGGGAGCACGATATTTCTCCACCATTGACCTATTAAGTGGGTACTGGCAAGTAGAGCTGACGGAGGCTGCTAAGGAAAAGACAGCTTTTATCACCCATGATGGGCTCTTCCAGTTTAACGTCATGCCTTTCGGACTAACCGGGGCGCCAGCCACATTCCAACGGCTCATGGAACACGTATTGGCTGGTTTAAAATGGAACACCTGTCTGGTATATTTGGATGACATAATTGTGTTCAGCCGTACGGCGGAGGAACACGTCGAGCATTTGTCACAAGTACTGAACAGGCTTCAGAAAGCGGGTCTGAAGGCCAACGCCAGCAAATGTAAACTGTTCTGTAAAGAAGTGCGCTACCTCGGACACATTGTCAGCGAGAAAGGAATAGAGCCGGACCCATCGTTGACTGAGAAAATGCGCACCTACCCGGTCCCCACGTGCCTCGCGGAAGTAAAACGCTTCCTCGGGCTGGCCTCTTATTACAGGAAGTTTATTAAAGACTTTGCCGCCATCGCCAAACCACTGCATCAACTCACGGAAAAGCGGAAACCATTCCAGTGGACTCCAGAGTGCACAAGTGCTTTCCAGAAGTTACGAACAGCCCTGTTATCTGAACCGATACTTCGTTTGCCTGACTTTGATGCGTCATTCATTCTGGACACCGATGCAAGCGATACGGCTATTGGAGCTGTCCTTTCACAGCGTGATGAGCACGGACGTGAACACCCTGTCGCCTACGCCAGCCGGACTCTGACTCGCGCTGAACAAAGGTACTGTGTCACCCGTCGAGAAATGTTGGCGGTTATCACCTTCACGGATCAATTCCGACCCTACCTACAGCAGAAGTTCACATTACGCACTGATCACGGTTCCTTGCAATGGCTTCGCGATTTCAAAAACCCCGATGGTCAGTGGGCCC
>CBXJ02000693.1:0-63219 GCA_000612645.2 Trichuris muris
GAATTCGTTTCTTCTTATTCTCCTTTATTTTCTTTCGCTTTGGCTTCTTCTTGTCCTTCCACTTTGGTTCGTCTGCAGTCGGTGCCGGTGAACGTCGTGATCCACTCTCCCTACGCGTTGATCCTTGCCGTTCATTTTTCCACCAGACCATTAAGTTCCGACAACGTGGTACTGCTCTTGCTTGGAATGAAGCGACTTACATTTCTTGTTATTACCATGTTGAACTTGATAAACAGTGAGAACACTTGCAAAATACGTCAACACTACCGTACTACTACAGCAGTCTGCTTGATTAGCACGTTCATATTGCTTTATGCTCCTCCAAGTTGTTGACTACGTATCCATGAATCGAGGCTGAATAGGCGGACCGTTCATTTACAATTAGAATAAGTACAAAGCATGCCTACCTGCGCTTCGGAGTTTGTCCACCTTTTGTACAATACTTTGACTGGAAAAGACTCGTTCTGAAGGCCAACCGACAGTACCGACATCAAGGCGCTCAGGCAACCGCGGCTTTTGACGGAAAATGAAGGCATATCGAAAGAGGATATCACCTCCTTCCAGTCAAGGTCGGGCGACACTTGGTTTAACACTTCGGCGAAAATTTCCGGATGCCATTTTTCACCGGTCGGCTTGTCCTCAAGCCAGTCGGTAAACTGATTTAGCAACATTGCGAATCAACCCGGCAGAAGTTACGAACACCTACCGACAAGGGCGTCTTTTGCGGATCAGACTCCATGACCATCATGACCAATATCTCCGCCACTTCGGAAGGGGTCAAATTGGTCAAGCCTAAGTCGGTGGCCAACTGCTGACAATTGGCAACGCTACTGGTGAATGAGGATCCGACGTTTTCAACTTTTTGCATTGCTGTACATTCGCGTTCCTCCGATTTGCTATCCATAAGAGCTGCAACCAATTAAGCTATCGAATTTCTTAAAGCGAGATCTGAAAGCAAGCGGCTGCATAGCGAAGACGATGCCCAATGCTCACCACTGAAACTACAACAGCTACTGAAGCAAAAGCAACAGGGCAAGCACCCGACTGATCCTGAAACAGGCACGCATTAATATGGACGCTACAAGAAGTCGCAAGAGCGAAAAACGCCTACTGCTTTTCAACCGGATACTCTGTAGGAGCAAAATGGACCCGTTTGGTGAAGACTATAACCTGGAAACACACATAAACAAGCCAAGTTGTTACAAGGCAATCTAACCTGGGCGAAAGCAGATGAAAAGGAGCAAAAAAGCTTCGTCTAAGCTGTGAAGCACCGTAATCCGCTTAAGCACAAGTTTCAGATTCCACAAGCTTCAAGTGGTAATGTAAGAAAAAACAACCGCTCAGAGAGTTCGCATAACCTGAAAACAATTCCCGCAATATAGTAACGAACGATCGAAGTGCTGAACACGCCATTAAAGAGGCACAAAGTGCGGCAGGAGCTCATTTGTTAATTAATCACGCGCACTACTTGATTAATCAATTGTAACATGAATGGCCGGAAACTCTTCAGCGTATTTTTCAATGCAGTTTAAAGGCTAAAAGACCGTACGTCGAACTTCTCATTCCCGTTAAAACCTTCGGTTAATGACCGTTGCGGTTAGGGCAACTTAAGCACAACTTAGCAACGCATACATTACTACCGTACTTCATGTTTGCAATAACTCCGCTGAAATGGATTAAACGTTACTCTGTAAAATACCTGAAAAATCCTTTGCCAGCAGAATTTCTCCTTTTAAAAACACCGTTTCGACGCAAACCTTAGCGCACATTAACACGACGGAGATGGCAGAGAAAGCAGTCACAGAAAGATAAGAAAGCAATGAAGAAGGACAAACAGGTCTTAGAAGCAAAGGCAAAGAAGGTGAACGCTGCTACTGACCACCTGCGTGAAGGCAAACGTCAATGTTCAACGAGTCGGCATGCCCGACAGTAATTTATCGAATATTCATTCCTGGCTGCTAGCAAATGCAAAATGGTAAATCCACTAATTCAGATAAACCCCTGAACGATTCACATAACTTCCTCTCGCGGGATAAATCGGAAATCTACAAAAACCGCGTTACACTAACGCTTTCGCTAAATCACTTGACCAGACGAACCTGCAACGCTGCGTCAACGGCCAAAAGCAGCGCCTACTCGTAATCCTAAATCAGCACAACGTTCAGTTTGGGGCATGTTACCACAATTCGTGATACCAGATGGAAAACGGCTTAAATGATTTCCTATATTACCACCTTAACGAGCGACTGCTTATTAGAGCGGATAGTTGGACAAGCACGTCCAAAACACTAAGTGGCATCAATGTTAACCCAATTGGATGTTATTTAAACAAACTACATCTCTCCAACAGCAAACAACTCACTACACGGTGGTAACAAACCACGCGGCCTAAAGAAAAACAATACGGAACCATTAATAGTAATTGATACTCAAGGACACAGTATACTGTATAAATGCTCGTTCGACCGAAATTCGGACATTTTCACCTGCAAGCAGTCTGTTTTCCGTTAAGCTGCGCGTACCCACTGAAACTAGTAATATTTCGGGCATTAAGGAGTTGGGAAAAGCAATCAAATTGACCAATGTCTCAAAGGAGTCTTCGCGTGCAACAATTTAGACTTTCGAACGCAATAACATTATTAACCATAGTTTGAACACTGGGTGTTTTGTAACGGGCTTGTTCATGTTCGGATATCTTTTTTCGGCTGTCGACCCGTTTAATGGTATCTGTAATAGATTTAAGGCGTATCGAGAAATCACGGAAGATTTTACCCGTTGTTGTTGAAGGCCACGTGATTCGAAAGATCTTTATTCTCAAAAAAAAGAAAAAGTCGAAAAAACGTGGCGCATCGTGGTCAGGAAAGCGGAGCTTTCGGGTCAGCCTAGACCCGTCTTCAGCGCGGTCCGTTCTCTTTTGTGCCCTCCCCCAGGTTTGGCTTTCAGGGAGAGTCCCTCCACTCAGCCGAACCACAGTGGAGCCCGTCAGATCAATCTACATCCATCGGGGCTGGTTCCACCGTGGCCGACCGGGTCTCGGAGCCTTTCCCTTACCGACCATTGGTAAAATCGTAGATTTTAATAATGGTCGGTAAGGGAAAGGCTATCCAGACTATCCAGTGATAGCTCCTGAGTCGGTCTGGCTGAAGGGGCTAACTTCGTAAAAGCTTCCAATAAGACCTCCAATTGCTGCTGCTGTGCTTCAATGGTCATGAAAATCTACGCAGGACCTGGAATTGTCGTTGCTGCTGTTGCAGCAGGGCTTGCACATCAGCAAAAGACTTCGCCATGAGCAAAGCGTGAGAACAGTAAGGTCTGTTACCTCGTCGCCACTGTTGTCTGTACGCTGACGCGCACAACGCTTAGGCAGCAGCAGATAGCAAGTACCGTGTAAGCGGGAGCAAGAGCAAGCAAGCGTTTACTCTCAGTCAGCAAGAGGTAACCGGAGACAAATCGAAAAGCACACTTAAAATAGCAACACGGTAGGTGTCCCTTCTGGCGCGCTCTGACGTGGGCGCGTGGTCGTAACAATATAGAAAAAATATTGCGTAAAATGCTGCAGTTATTAGGCACCCATTTTTATTAAGTAATCGACCGTCCTACAGCGGGCAGCGAACACCCACTCTGTGTCGTGCATATGCCTTGCTACCACTTCGGCCTCCTACTTGGCCTCCTGAACGGCGTCGGCAAACATGTCTGCAACATTTCACACGTCATCAGACGATCATATATATGAAATGGCAGTTAGGACACGCACTGTTGTCCGAAAACAATTCGCCCAAAGAGCCGCAAACGTCGGCAAAATTTCTCCACTTCTTTTTCGAGCGTGCCATCTCTTTTTTCTTGTTGCAAACCTGAAATCAACACGGAGCTAGGTTTATACCGGATAGCTAAGCTAAGCATGTCCTCTGCCAACTGCCCGATGAATACCGTACCTGATATTCTTACTCTCACAGAATTTTTCATCCTGGGCGTCATTTGAGACGAAAAGGTATTACACGCTACCGACATCAACACCACCGCGGCATGCAAAAACCGCGTTAATTCTCCAGCCAGTGACAGTGACCGTAACTGATTAACAGGTTGACATTGACCAACTGCTTCCAAAGGGAAATACTTTCTGCAAGTTCCACACAGTCACTGAAATTTTTAGAGACTGTTGCACATACGCAATGGTTCGCACCTGCTCTAAGAAATGCCGTGTTTACTTTCGTAGCGCTAAGTAGGCATTCGCACCTGCAGATCGTTGTAGCGTAGTAGTTTCGCTGATCGCTGCTGTTACTAGGACGTAAGCCCCTGTTCATGTGTACAGCACTTCGATGAAATGTTTAAACTGGGATTTGCTGGGCCTGCGTTGGCTATGGAGTCGGTGTCCGCACGTCTTTCTTGTTTAACTGTAAGCGGCAGCCTTTGAACGAGAGGTAAGAAACTCGGAGCGATTTTTTCTGGGACGCGCCGCGGAGTGCCACCTGCACTGGTGCAGCTGTCAGCAATTAATGCGCGCCATCAAAGGTGACCGAAGTTATATATAAGCGGCGCGAAAAGCAAGGAGAGGCGTTGTTGCTTTTGGTGCATAGTTCGAGAGGCTGATTTCCTCGTCGACGGTCGTGACTGCTTTATATCGGTTGCCGTACTATTTCAATAAACGTTTGTGCTCCCTATCTTGTCGCTACAAGCTATCGAGGCAGAATGCAGATTCCCTCGGCAGGAAGGGTATTCGATGTGAAGTTGATTCCCGAGTTCGACGGTTCATCGCAACCCGTGGTGGAATGGCTTGAGAAGTTGGAGTTGGTCTGCAAACTATCTGGAGTTGTGGACATCGGCAGCGTGCTTCCGTTGCTACTGAGCGCTGGAGCTTTCGCAGTCTGCAAGCAGTTATCTGACGAGGATCGAAGGGATGTCAAAAAGGTCAAGAAGGCATTGCTGGCCGCCTTCGCGTTGGACCGATTCATTGCGTATAAGCAGTTTATGGCGCGAAAACTGGACTTCGGAGAATCTCCGGACGTTTTCCTGGCAGATTTGCGGCGATTGGCCACATTGGCCGGAGGAATATCAGACGGCTTTCTGTGCTGCGCCTTTGTTGCTGGACTTCCAAAACATATTCAAGACGTACTCAGAGCGGGAGTGCGAATGGACGATCTCCCCATTGGCCAGCTGCTTGCACGAGCTCGAGCGGATATGGCGCATGAAACTGTCGTTTGTGAAAGGGACACAGGCCTGGCGGCCGAAGTACAAGCATCCGTTCGTAGGGTTGCAAGCCGCAACCAGGCAGTGCGGTGCTACGCATGTGGTGGAGCCAACCATTTCGCCAGGGAATGTCCCACGCGGAACGGCACCATGAGGTCCGCCCGACCATCAAGGAACAAAAATGCTCTGAACTTCAGGCGTGATCAGGATAGCGGCCCAGTGAGACCCGCAGGCACCTTGGCTCAGGGAAACGAGTCCGGGGAGGAGGCTTGTGCGCCACCCACCTCCCGACAATGACTAAGGCGCTGCCAACCATGTGGATGGAGGTGGACGGGGTGCCACGTCGCGTGCTGATAGATACAGGTTGTACTCGGTGCATCGCACATGCGTCCTGCTGTCGCAAGTGGCGTAAGCAACGGATTGACGTAACTACTGTGAGTGGTGAGCAATTGCGATGCGTTTGCGTGGGTTCCGTCAAACTGCAGGCACCCGAAGGCAGACGGGTTACTGTTGAGGTAATTATCTCTGAGAAGAAGCCTTTGGATTTCGATTTCATCATTGGCATGAGTGGAATAGCGGCTCTCGGAGGAGTTGCGGTGGATGGCCAAGGGCAGGCGCGGTTTGGTCTATCCGCAACCACGATATGCGCTAGCGCTGATGCCAGTATTCACATTGACGAAAAGGATTTCATCGCTACATATGACCCTGCCAGCTGCTCGTGGACGACTGCTTGGAAATGGGCGAACGGAAAGGCGCCAGAGATCGTGTGGAACTCAAGAGAGGAGTACCCGCCTGCCGCAGAAGTCAGGACATCGTACGCAAAGGAGCTGGATTTGTGGATCCGAAACGGTTGGTTAATTCCGTATGACGAAAAGAGGCTCGTTCCAGCAAAGGCACTTATTCCGCTCATGGCAGTCACTCAGCACAACAAAGACAAAGTACGGCCAGTGATGGATTTTCGAGAGCTGAATTCATACATTGACGTGTTCACGGCAAAGAGCGAGATGTGCGCCCATAAACTACGAGAATGGCGCCGTCAGGGCGAGAACATTTCCATTGTAGATTTAAGGAAAGCATATTTGCAGCTGCATGTCGACGAGACTCTGTGGCCGTTCCAGACAGTCATGATAAGAGGCCGCAGGTACTGTCTCACCCGACTTGGATTTGGTTTAAACGTCGCCCCAATGATCATGCAAGCAGTAGTTAACCGCGTCCTGTCCCTCGCTCCTGATATTCAGGAAGGTACATCAGCGTACGTCGATGACATCTTCGTCAACGAGAATGTCGTCAGCGCAAGTCGAGTGATGCAACATTTCGCTAAATATGGATTATCGTGTAAAGCGCCGGTGCAGGCGACGCGTGGAGCCCGCATCCTCAGCTTAACTGTCAGGTGGGAGAACGGTGCTTTGGTATGGTCAAGAGGCAACGAGATTAAGGAACTGCCGAAACCTCTTACGCGCGAAGAACTGTATTCGCTTACTGCGGCAGGATTGTGGGCCATTACCCAGTATGTGGCTGGTTGAGGCCGGCAGCTGCATTCATAAAGAGAGAAGTCAATCGCGTGACTTCAAGATGGGACGATGAAATCCACGACAAGCGAATACTGGAACGTCTTCGCGAGTTGGCCGCCATGGTGACTGCTCACGATCCAGTGCGCGGAAAGTGGGCTGTCTCAGGCAACAAGGCCAAGGTATGGGTCGATGCAAGCACGCTGGCAATAGGCATCGCAGTGGAAGTGAACGGTGCGATTATTGAGGATACTTCATGGCTGCGTCCTGACGATTGTCACCATATCAACTTAGCGGAGCTCGACGCTGTGATTACAGGTCTAAACGTCGCCCTCTCCTGGCAGCTACAAGACATTGAACTAATGACAGATTCAACGACAGTTTATCGATGGTTAGACGAAGGTCTTTCCGGGAGATCGCGCTTAAAAAACTAAAGCGGCCAGCGAAATGCTCATTCGAAGGAGAATAGCAACAGTGATAGCGCTGGTGGAAGAATACGATTTGAAGCTCACTGTGACGTTGGTGAAATGAAAATCGAGCAGACGCTTTGACGCGGATACCCAAACGATGGCTAACACCGATCGACCTTCCAGAAATTCCGAACTGCGCCGCAGCAGCGGTAACAGAAACGGACCGGATGATTACGCAAATTCAGTGCCTATCCGGTCATCCCGGGGTAAAACGAACTCTTTACTTTGTAAAACGAAGCGACCCGACGGTATCAAAAAAGGCTCGTTAGCCAAAGTGGTCAACAATTGTGACGTCTGCCTTTCTGTTGACCCTGCGCCATTAAAGTGGAGACATGGAAGTCTGAATGTGGAGAGAATTTGGCAAAGGGTCAGCATGGACATTACGCATTTCAGAGGAAGAATCTATTTGACGCTGATCGACTGTGGACCATCCCGTTACGCAATATGGCGGCCACTGAAGTGCCACAGCAGTACCGCCGTCAGTGAACAGCTGGAATCCATATTTTGTGAAAGAGGAGCCCTGAGGAATTGCTGACAGATAACGATACTGCGTTCAGGAGCAAGGTTTCTGACGACTTAGTCAAGAAATGGGGCGTCCGACTTCGATTCCGATGTGCCTATGTACCATCCGGCAACGGCATATTAGAGAGATGTCATCGGTCTGTAAAGGTAATTGCCGCGAGAAAGGAATGTGGAATCAGCGAGGCGGTATATTGGTACAACTTAAGACCGCGGGACGATTGCTCAGAAGCCACGGCGCCAGCGAATGCTATCTATCGGTATCCTGTAAGGGCTCGCGGAATTGAACTTATTACACATGACGTTCAAGACGTCAGTAATTCATTCGTCGAGGGCGATCTTGTGTGGGTGCGACAACCCGGTGCAAGATGCGACTCGCAATTCGCCAAAGGCACGATAACGAAGATTCTGTCCGACCAAACCGTCGAGGTAGACGGAATGGCAAGACACGTCAAAGATATTCGGCATCGTTCTTCCCATGCGGAATACCAAGACAAGCCAACAACCAGTAGAGACGAAAGTGACGACGAGATGCTCCTCTATCTGACCGATGAAAATCAGGCAGCCGAAACGGATTCATTCACGAGGACCGTGACGTCACCTCAAGAGCCCGAAGTCGTGGTAAACCAACAACAAGAACAGCCACAGGAAACAAAACCTCGGCGCTCGACAAGAAGATGGCTGCCGCGGCATTACTCCTGTAGTGATTGGACATCAGGGGGGAGAGTAAGCGACAGCCTTTGAACGAGAGGTAAGAAACTCGGAGCGACTTTTTCTGGGACGCGTCGCGGAGTGCCACCTGCACTGGCGCAGCTGTCAGCAATTAATGCGCGCCATCAAAGGTGACCGAAGTTATATATAAGCGGCGCGAAAATCAAGGAGAGGCTCTGTTGCTTTTGGTGCATGGTTCGAGTGGCTGATTTCCTCGTCGACGGTCGTGAGTGCTTTATATCGGTTGCCGTACTATTATATTTGAGTAAACGTTTGTACTCCCTATCTTGTCGCTACATTAACTTTTGCAATCGTTTCTTAATGAGCGAAGTGAGTCGCCGACAGAATGCAGATTATTTCTATCCTAGTCGTAGTTGGTCCAAAGAGATCATGTTCCACTTAATAATATTAGAAACAAGTGAACATGAGGATAGTTGTGCTATTCGTCGTACGCTTGTTCGAATACCAACGATATTGCATGGCAATTTCCCCACTGTTGATAATTTACCAGGGATGATTCACATAGATTTATTCCTATTTGGATTAGGATTATGCTAAGACGGCGTAGTTTCGCTGCTAGGCATCGTTGAATCGCAAATGGTAGCAAAGTCTCGCGAATTATCTGGGTGAAGTCCTCCCGGCGTCAAACCGGTGGGCATATACCCGTTCCTTAAAGCCTCACTAAGTAAGCTAGCTATGAAGGTACACCTTCCCGCTTGTCACAGGTGGTCGAAATAAGTATAACAACAAAAGAGAAGTTGACCTCGAGCGTGACTGTGCGAGTAATATCATTGCCCCATAGAGGGTGACAGACATCCAGTTTGCGCCGACTTGTAGGACACAACATGGGTACTGGCTATAAAAAAGGGATGCAAGACGATGGAGGCAGTATTTTGTTAAGGTATTCAGTGCATTGTGGTACTTGTGACACGGAGTATCCGGCAGAACAAACGTTACACTGTTTCGCTGTATCGTTGCGAGCATGGTCATCAGGCTACGGGCTACCGAGGCCAACATGGAACATCCAGCTGGTTACCGGATTCGACGGTTCTGTTCTCCGTGTAGTCCAGAGGTTGCGTATGGTTGAATTCATCTGCGAGTTGTGCAACTTTTGCGATCGTCGCTCTTGTCTGCGCTTGAGTAGTGCTGTATTCGATGTGTATGATCAGTTCGAAACTGAGGATAAGAGGAAGCTCGAGAAGGTTAGAAAGAGCCTCCTGGCTCCCTTCTCGATCGACCCTTTCATGGCTCAGAGGGAATTGGCGTTTCTCGCCGGTGGAAAATCGGAAAAGGTGCCGGCTTAGGATGTGACCTCGGGCATAGAAATGGCGTGGAACTCTTGCGTTGGGAGCTGATATTCCAACATGGTACCTGCCCAACCAATCTTAGACATTGGGGGATTTCGAAAGGTTCTTTTCGGATTGGTTGACAGGGAAACGTGTACGGAAGACCGCATCTCCATCCATAGACATGAGGCTAGCATGGCGTAATTTATGCCAACATAAGCAGGTTGGCAGTCCTGTTATATCTCCCGTGATGATGGCTAGCGAAGTTTTTACGCGTACATTATTGCCCTAGAGCTAAACGGTGCAGTTGTTGAAGACGGGTGTAGTCTGATGAGGCGCGCCACATCAACATGGCTGAGTTGTACGCAGCGATTAATGAGCTTAATCTCTTCTTGGCATGACGGATGAAGATGGTGGAACTCATGATGGACTCTACGACGTTCCACCGTTGGATCGACGACGGCGTAATACTTTGCCGACGTCGCTCGACATGGGACGCAATAGCAATGGTATCTTTTACATTGAAGAATCTGAAATAAATGGCCACGGATAACTGGCGTCTTATTTACGGATTGCCCGTTTGTATGAACAGAAATGTTATGCAGAGCCATTCAGCGACAGCGACACAACCACTGACAGTTTACTGCAAAATCTCCGTTTCTACGTCATATTTTCCATTCTTCAATAAACTTGTTTTTATTGGCATCTCGTTATCATGGAAACAGAACGAATTAAAATATAAAACAAGTACAATATTTAACGAAATGATCATCGTGCCCATAATCTTGAGATCATAAGCACATATGTGGTGCTGCTTTATTAACAGCAGACGGACGAAACATCGCTCCTTTCAACGGTTACCCACAATGGTACACTGTTGAGGGTCCAACGAGGGTTCATACTGCTAATTCCAGATCAGCAACCATATCAATCTGGACACTGACGGTGCTACGAGAAGTACTGAGGTCCATATCGTCTACGGACCCCAAAATATATTTCCAAGATAATTCCCTGGCACCGGTGTGCCCTTCCCGAAGGGGATATCTCCCCGATAATATCATGTCGTCATCCTCAACTCGCAACAAGTGATCATAAGTTCCACTTAACTGCAACAAAGACTGTCCAGCAATCCGCTCCAGTAAGAGCGGGTCCATTTCGTCATTTGCCATATTCAGTGTACGTCATTGAAGTTGTACAGCTGAAAAGCGTAGGCAATCGGACGATACACATTCACCAATTCGTTCCATGTCGAACAGCCACTAGTCGGACGCTGTGGTTTCCAATTAATCACTGAGTAAAGGATGACCCAACATTTGGCGATTGGACAGTGGACTGGATGCCGTCTTGGACCACTTGCTCAAATGCCATTGGCTCATCACCGTCCGTAGTGCTAACTTGGGCGGGCGATTCAGCACTTGGACGTTTGACGTTATGGGATGGCGATATCAAAAATTCTTCTACACGGTATTCCCCGTTATGGTAATAAGCTTATAATAGCAAAGCTTTCGGGCATAACCTTTGCCCGTCTTCAGTTCAAAAACTAACGGCCACCGCCCAGGTTGGTCAGTCAGTCTGCAAGCATGTCAGCAATGGGATGACGATGCAGAAATGAAGGGTTTCGTGGCTTCCGATGCGTCCGCGGCAATTCCACCACGATCAGGCGAGGTGCTCTTCCTTCCATGGACAACGTTTCCTTACTCCCATGACTGGCATGTAATATCTTTCAAAGTCTTCCTGTGCGCATGGAGCACCATATCGTTTTTGATGTCCCAAACACAGGCAAGTAATATCGTCCAACCGCCGTTTCTTGGGAGAAGGGCATATCTTTGTGAAGTCTTCGAACGTCGTCAGTGCTGGGTCCAAAGTAAGTGGGCTACATATTTTATACTTAACCCACTGGTGTGCACCATTTCCATTCGGCCACCTGTGATAAGAATTCCTGTCAATCACGGTGAAGGACTATGCATGCGTTCCACAAGTGTTGGAATACCATCTCTGCTCCTCCATATATTAATACAGTGGAGTGGCGACGTTCTGGCACTGCACGATTTCTTGAAACACGCATACATTTTCCAACAGCACGCACATCCACATCGTTATGGACAAACAAAAGAAGTGCAACCATATGTGAAATGGCATTCGTATGAACATGCCCCTTGTGCTTTTCCTATGCAGTCACATCTCCATATTAACTTCGAACCATACGCTCAGGACGTTCAACCACAGCTGCCTTAGACTACTGACTCGTCGACATCACGTAAGAACGTTTAGAAGCAATGAAGATCATAATCATCATAGCGACCATATACTGGGTCTATTGTCGTGCTTGTCACACTATGTAATTGCAGTTGCATTGAAAACGACACCTCGCCGTGCATTAACCGCTTTCTGGTATCATTGATCCATAAAAGTTTAACTAAGACATTCTATCAGTAACCACTACGGATATTGGGAATTGAATTCCTCATCTGCGGGCAACCCTTTCTATGGGCTGGACGAATACACAGTTCGCAGAAAATTGCTCATAGCGTACTGAATAAGCTTCTCACCCTTTCTTTCCATTAAGCAAAGCAGAATGACGATCGGCACAGAGTGACTATGCGCAATCATTCAAGCAGAGTACTGCGCACTGCCCATTGACGCCACCTGGACAGCAGTAAAATGTCGATTACACAGAACTGAACTGCGCAAACTGCCGATTTATATTGGGTAGCAGAGGAGAACGAACATACAGTATGAATAAATGATGGTCAAGTTGAAAATCGACAACCTCTGAAACAGTCTGTATTTTTCTTCCAGTACGCTAATTTTAACACCTGATGTTACTTCAAACCTAAACATTAATATTTGAAGCAAGGTACTGTCATAGTATAGAATCATTTGCCATACAATCGGACAAACACCATTAGAACCTGAACATCGTATATTATCTCAGTGCAGGTAAGTCGCATTGTTTGTGCTTGTGGATAATGTCCTTTTCAAGAAGTGTGTTGTGCTGTCGTTCAAAGAGAAAGTGGTGGTTGTGCAAGGTTTGACAAGAGGGAAATAAGGAGTCTTGCAACGAATAGCACGAGGTTCGCAAAACTCTTATTTCCAACTCGAAGACGCTGGGAGACGCTATGTTAATCTTCGCAAGTTAGTGCACCGATGACTCTACTTGCCCTAAAGGTAAAATTATGCGACCTTCCAAGTTTCAGGAAGTGAAGGCGCTTTATCTTTCCTTTGCAAAAATCCGCATCGTAGAGGAATCCAGTTAGTGGACATTTATTGTGCGAGAAAGCACTGTTTTTTTTTTATTATTGCGCAGGCAAGTAACAGCGGACTGTATACATGTAGATAATTGCATTTGGTGCAAAACAAGTGTAGACTCTTTCAGCTCGCAGAACTGCGCGAACATCTGCACTAATCGTTTGCCGTTTCCTTTATTCGAACTAGACAAATCATTCAAAAAGTTGGAAAATCATGTGTATATCACAGCGAAGCTCTTGCAGGTAGTTTTTTATTTTAGCAACTGCACCTGAGGGAGTAAAGTTCAAGCTAGCCGTGCAAGTCACGTTTCTTTCGAGTTCAGTCGGCAAAGATTGATCGCGAAACATTTCAGTTTGAAGAATGCATTTTATCAAAATCGGAACGCTGTTTTGAAACGATATCTGCGCAAGTCATTTTGCATGCACTGTATCCACTGGAACGCATGGCAGCGCTGAGCAACATTCACGTACAACACATAATGCAATTGTTTGCTGCCGTCCAAAACTGAACAAATAGTTTCGCTCAGTTGTTCACAGTTACATGGAATCCAAGTAACCGTTTTCGTTCGTGGCGCTTTGACCATATCCTTTGGTCACGGATTTGCGGGACAGCCTCATTGCTGGGCGTTTGTCTTCTTTGGGCAGCTTTGTCACAGCACACGTCAAAAAGATTTTTGTGTTCCATTTTTGAATGGACATATCATTTCAGAAGAATGCGCGTTGATCTCCAAAAGGGGGTGCTTGCTTCATCCTTTGGCTCTTGATCCGTCACTCCCTGCCCGGCTTAGTACATCAGTTCCTCAATTCGTTTTCATGTGTTGCCAAAGGTGACAGGCCCCCATATCGTAACGTGCGCAGCACTTCGTCACTCGCTTCCATAACGGTGCATAACGCTACTTATTCACATCTGCATATCGTTCGCCGCTGAATATATTGCTTAACGTAGTGAGTAGCATTGCTGGGAGACGAGGACAGCCGGACAGGGCATCTGACCCTGCTGACAGTGACTGCGTTTCATACCAAGACTGAATTACATCATAAACTGATTGACCCGCAGGTACAGTGTAAAACAGGTCACGATTTTAAAGTTTAACACCTTAGACATTTCATGCTTTTCATGGAGCACCGTCTTAAGCAAAGACAGAATTGGCTAGAACAAACGAAAGGGTTTTCTTACTTAATTCCTGACCACGCTCGACGGTGTACTGGAGAAGCGACGTTTCTGCGTGAACGTACATTGTGACTGTTCAGAGGCTTTTCTTCAGATATTTCTGTCTTTACGTAAGCTTCACCGGAGGGATGGCCCTAATGTTGTTGGACCATTCTGTAATTGGTATGGAAAAGACGGAGACGCACTACGGTTTACTAGCCACAACGTAATAGACAAGTGCACAAACGAGACTACAAATCGCAACACGCAGCGTACGGAGAAAAAGGACACACAGAATACAGTATACTGAATTCTATACGCAGGGAAGTAGCTGGCAAGCAGACGTTAGTCGAGAAGAGTCGCCTCCTCCAACAAATGTGAAGGTCTAGGCTTAGGCAAAGGCACGAAACTTACGAAAGCAACGCGACCATAGGCATCGTTTGCTGCCGTGGTTAACATAGACTCACCAGGAATGCCAATTTCCGTAGGCAGAATTTTTCATGGTAGATTTCCTCTCAAGTGCGTGAATTTACAATTGCGTTGCAACAGAGTGAATCAGTTTCGAATGGCAAAAGGCATGAAAATTTGCACAACTGGCACCACTCAACAGCTACATTATCTAACCGGGTGGAGTGGCTTTTCCGACGTTTAAGCACTTTTCTATCTTAAGCTTTCGCTATTCCCTTTTTAGCATAACATAAGATCTCCACGAAGCTTGAACTTATTCCTATCAAAAGTGTTTCAAGAAAGTTGTTAACGGATAAAATCCTTGATGACTGGTTTTCTTGTAACGTGGCGGTGGATCATGTTGGAAGAGTACGGTTGACCACCCGGTGAGTTCCGTCTACCGTTCCCTGTAAGAACACTGAGGCAACCTAACCAATGGCTAGTTGGTTGGTTGTGTTAGTGTAAAAACAGGCATACAGTGAACGTACGATCGCCTTATTGTCGTAGCTTTCGGAATCGACTGATTCCATCGTTAGCGAGACGGTGAAAAGCTTCTCAACCAACCAACCAACTAGCCATTGATTAGGTTGCTTCGGTTTTCTTACAGGGAACGGTAGACAGAACTCATCTGGTGCTCAACCGTACTCTTCCAACAAGACGCTTGATGTTGCATTCGAAAATCTTGCGCGTTTAGTTACACTGTGACTCTGTGTCAGTCTTTAATTGGTTTACTATTTTTTGAAAAAATTAGGTTATTTACAAAACAAAGCGCTAAAAAAGTTTAGCATAAAATATTGCCATTTAGTAGTTATTAGAGGTGCCAGGTGTGTCTTCGGCGACCACTGTAACCAATATGTTATGGAGTATCGCAAAGCTACCACCGCTTCGACAAGCAAAATCCAGTAAGTGGTCATTTTCGAACGGCACCAGTGTAGCCGATTCAACGTCACCATAGCGACAGTTTACATTTTTTATTCTCTCCATCTTTTGTTGCGTCGACTTGTCGCTGAATTGACCGCTTTGGTACAATGACTAATGGAGGCGCCCGATATTCGAAGTCCACGGTTCCTATTAAACGAGATATGACAAAGGGCGGCATGCCGTTTCATTCTACGTAAAACTTTTCGCAATCATGTGCATTGGCAACTACGTGTTGCAATCTTATAACATGTGGATATCATCAGCGATAACGAGTTGCTTCGCCTAAACGCACAAGGCAGTACGGAGACATGTGATCGCAGGGGTATTTGTCAGTTCCGTCGTGCTGACCTGTTTGAAGACCTTGTTTCGGCAAGAAATTTTACAGGTACATCTGCGTTTCCTGAAAGACCAGCCAATATTACGGTCCAGTTTTCGTATGTGAAATTCTTCAACAACCAACTACAGGCAGTGCTCGTTATACGTCGCTTCCGGAGACGACTAAGACGCTACAAAAGTCACTCAGGATCAGTGTACCAGCAATTGTATGCTGGAACTGAGTGGTATAGTTTTGCTGTCGGTATGGTTGTATGGTCTTTATTTTTGATCGCCATTATAGTGCCAGATATCTACTCTCATCTATTATTTTGTGAACACTCACTGCTTTATCTACGATTGTTGTAATGAGTGCTAAACGTATATTATCCCCGTGCTCACCACGGAAAGGATGATGAACTTGAGAATGGAGAACCACAACGGTTTTAACAGCAAACGACTTGTCCGAAGCTTTTGACTTCCTAGACAGAGCAATGCCATCTTTACTGAAAAGGCATACAGAGGGAAGAAGTTGCGAAGCAAAACAGAATAATAATGAGTGGATGCAAATGTTATAGAGAATTATATGAGCTGAAGAAAAACGCGTGCGGCAACAAACGTTGGACACGTTTTTGACATTTCCAACAAATCAGGAAATTTGTTCACTAAAACTTGGTTAAACGATTATCTAATCTTATACGAGTATCTTAAAAGTTCTTAAAAGCGCGTACTTGTTTCAATGTCTGAAATTAAATGTTAATTCATGCGCCACTGTTCAGATGTTAAGTAATTTTTTCATGGTCATACGTGTACAGACGGAACGTAACTCCCACGCATACTATGTTTCTAATTGCAGCAGTCATTTCGTTATATGTCGTTTCGTTATACGTCGTGTCTCCAGGAATGCATCTCTGACGTTAAGCGAGGACTGCCTGTATATAATGACGCGACCGCTCCATGATCATTCGCTTCCTTTGAACAGGTGGACCTTCGTTTGGCCGTGTGCAGCAACTGCGCGAGAGAAGGCAGCTGGTTCGCAACATTCTTTTACTTCAACTTATAAGATACGTCAAAATTGCAAGGAGCATAAATGCGATTCTATGATAGTCAGATTGTCCGCGTATAGAGCGTGACACTACAGCCCCAGCCATTGTCCTGTCGGACTTCGGAATTGATGCCCACATCGCTGTAGCGTTCTCGCCACAACAAACGAGACGCGCGATGTGAGCATTTCAACTTTGACGCATTCTCTGAAGTGGCACCTTGGGATGGGTCGCCGTACTTTCTCTTCGTACGCTTTCTCAGGAAGCGTTCATCGTAACCATTCATTTTCTCTCTCCAGTTGTCAACGAGTGCTTCAGCACGTCGGACACGCTTGCACTTCCTATGGAGCGTGTGAGTCTGTCACGCCGGTTCTATTGCTCCTCAGTTGGTCGCAAATTCGTAGGTAACTGTTGTTCCGCTCACAGCCGAGCCAATATCTGGGGCCGCTTCATCTCCTGGGGAATTAGTTTCCCACAAGCTCCAGTCACGATGGGGCTCCTTCTTCATCTGTACGAGGGCGGAGGCGCGGAAATCTTCGTTCCTTCAGTCTTCTTCCTCCTTCCTCTCACTTTTTCATTTACGTATGAAATGTGACCAAAGGAGATCTTTCCATGACCTCTGCCCTTGTTGGTGGCCTTACTCTTTGCATTTACTTTCCGCTTGGACTTCGACGTGGCTGTAGCCTTCGCGAGCATTCCTGGCCTCCGCTGCACCTTGAATGTCGTGTCATTTACCGTGACACACTTCATCTTTACTTTTCTGTAACGGCCCTGCTCAATTGCTTTCCTCCGCTTTTCGAAATGGCCAAGGTTCCCTTTCGATTCCATAACGAACATGACGGTCTGTTTTCTTCGTTATACTTTCGGAGATCACATCATTCTCATGATGTTCTTTACCAGCGCTCTGGTTCTCTCCATAATTCTCTGCGGAAAAAATCCGCCTTTTCTTGTTTCCATGTAGGCGGAAATCATGTTCGTCCAACAGCTGATGTAGGCACAAACGCCGTAGTAAGAAAATCGACGTTTCTGGGTGTTGGTGAACTTCAATAACTGAAGTCGATGAATAGTCTGCCGTAGCCTTGGTGCATAAATAGTGGGTGCACCAATATGGAGAATACATTGGGGCTGGGTTGGTGAAGCTGGATTGTCTTGTCTGTCCTTTCTTTGCTTGGAAAAATATCCAACAGGATACCAATTCTTCCTATGTTTATTCATTCTTTTGACCAACCCGTATCACTCCAATGAGCACAGTCAGTGGACGGCCGTCTGTACGTGGGTATGTGCCACAATTTTGAAACTAGCAGGGTAGGGGCATGGCCGTCTGTACGACGGTATGTGGCTAGGTTCTAAGCGGAGTTAGCGGGTGTGTGCCACAATTCAATGTGCAGCACCCCGGATATCCACCATTCTGGCAAGGGTCGCATCCAATTAGCACTTCACTCGGCAATTAGCACATCGCCACCTTGGAACCATGACCGTGCTTTCGCCACAACTCTTCCACGCACTGTTTTCTACCGCAACGCCATTGCACGTCCTCAAAGTTTTCCCTGGGTCGCAGCATCATATGTGTCCCACACCGTGAGCAGATCGTTAGACCATGCACTAATCCACTTCCTTGCATGAAGTGAACAGTAGGCTGCTCGTTGTTCACGTCTAGCAGAGAGCTGCGCAAAGATCAACAGTTCTCTTCAAGTCATCATCTCGAATGAAACCATGTTCCGCTTCGAACGCGAATGGCGTGAGCAGTAGGCATGGCCTCCGGGCTGATACATCATACCTTATCGCTTTAGTGTAGCGTAGGCGAGAGCTGAAAGCATCGTCACCCCATCGCCGCCGGGCTGCCACATCATACCTTGTTGCTTTATCTAGCAAATAGGTCGTGAGAAAATGCAGACCCAGTTCTCTTCGGTCTTCGTACATTTGAAAAGTAAATATTGCTTCAGCTTGTTAGCGCGCCCACTCTCTCCCGCTTTGTCGTTCGCTTGTAATAAACAGTAGTCTCTTTCTCTACTACGGACTCAATTCGCGACATGTTTCCGTGACACACTTCTGCTTGTGCCCCTAACGAAGCTCGCACCTTCATACACAGTTAATGTTTTACCTTAACATAAAACATAGGTTCTCAACCTCTTTCGTGCCAGTGCCATTCCTCCATAAGGGGTGACGTTGCAGCGTACTGGCGGCCACAGTGATCCTTTTATAGTCAGTGTTGTATACGCTCCGGTATGCAGAACCACAATGCTTTCTAACATCAAAAAACTTGTCTGAAGCTTTTGACTTGCGAGACAGAGCAACGGCCATCCTTACTGAAATGGCCCCACAGAAGGAAAGAAGTTGCGAAGCAAACAGAGTAACAATAAGTGGATACAAATGCTATAGATAATTATATGAGCAGAAGAAAAAACGCGTTCGGCAACAAACGTTGGCCACGTTTTTGAAATTTCCAACAAATCAGGAAATACGTTCACCAAAACTTGGTTAAACGGTTATCTAATCTTATACGAGTATTATAAAAGTTCTTAAAACCACGTTCTTCTTTCAATGTTTGAAATTAAAAGTTAATTGATGCGCCAGTGTTCAGATGTTAAGTAATTTTTTTCATGGTCATAGGTGTACCGGCGGAAGGTAACTCCCACGCATGCTATGTTTTTTAATTGCAACAGTCGTTTCGCTATACGTCGCGTCTCCAGGAATGCATCTCTGATGTTAAGCGAGGACTGCCTGTATAAACTGACGATACCGCTCCATGATCAGCCGCTTGCTTTGAGCAGATGCATCTTCGTTTGGCCGTGTAGAGCGACTGCGCGAGAGAAGGCAGTTGGTTCGTAACATTCTTTTACTTCTACTTATAAGACACGTCAACATTGCAACGACTATAAATGGGATTTCATGATAGTCAGATTGTGTCCGCGTATACATCGTCACACTAAAGCCATAGCCATTGTGTCCTGTCGGGCTTCGGAATTGACGCCGACATCACTATTGTGTTCTTGCTACAATAAACGTGACGCGCGATGTGAGCATTTCAACTTTCACGCATTCACTGAAATGACACCTTGTGGTGGGTCGCCGTACTTTCTCTTTGTACGCTTTCTCAGGAAGCGTTCATCGTAACCATTCATTTTCTCTCTCCAGTTGTCAACGAGTGCTTCAGCACGTCGGACACGCTTGCGCTTCCTATGGAGCGTGTGAGTCTGTCACGCCGGTCTCTATTGCTCCCCAGTACCGTCGCAGATTTGTAGGTAACGGCTGTTCCGTTCACAGCCGAGCCAATATCTGCGGCCGCTTCATCTCCTGGGGAATTAGTTTCCCCACAAGCTCCAGTCACGATGGGGCTCCTTCTTCATCTGTACGAGGGAGGAGGCGCGGAAATCCTCGTTCCTTCAGTCGTCTTCCTCCTTCCTCTCACTTCTTCATTTTCGTATGAAATGTGACCAAAGGAGCTCTTTCCATGACCTCTGCCTTTGTTGGTGGCCTTACTCTTTGCATTTACTTTCCGCTTGGACTTCGACGTGGCTGTAGCCTTCGCGAGCATTCCTGGCCTCCGCTGCACCTTGAATATCGTGTCATTTACCGTGACACCCTTCATTTTTACTTTTCTGTAACGGCCCTGCTCAATTGCTTTCCTCCGCTTTTCGAAATGGCCGAGGTTCTCTTTCAATTCCATAACGAACATCACGGTCTCTGTTCTTCGTTATGTTTTCGTTGGTCACATCATTTTTATGATGTTCTTTACCACCGCTTTGGTTCTCTCCACAATACTCTGGGGGAAAATCCCCCTTTTCTTGTTTCCATGATGGCGGAAATCATGTTCGTCCAACAGCTTATGTAGCCACAAACGCCGTCGTAAGAAAACGGACGTTTCTGGGTGTTGGTGAACTTCATTAACTGAAGTCGATGAATAGTCAGTCGTAGCCTTGGTGCATGAGAATAGTGGGTGCACCAATATGCAGAATCCATTGGGCGGGGTTGGTGAAGGTGGATTGTCTTGTCTATCCTTTCTTTGCTTGGAAAAATATCCAGCAGGATCCCAATTCTTCCTGTCTTTATTCATTCTTTTGAGCAACCCGGATCACTTCAATGAGCACAGTCAGTGGACGGCCGTCTCTACGGGGGTATGTGCCACAATTCTGGGGCTAGCAGGATAGCGGGCATGGCCGTCTGTACGGCGGTATGTGGCTAGCTTCTTAGCGGAGCTAGTGGGTATGTGCCACAATTAAATGTGCAGCACCCCGGATATCCACCATTCTGGCAAGCGTCGCATCCAATTAGCACTTCACTCGGCAATTAGCACATCGCCACCTTGGAACCATGACCGTGCTTTCGCCACAACTCTTTCACGCACTGTTTTCTACCGCAACGCCATTGCACGTCGTGAAAGTTTTCCCTGGATCGCAGCATCATACGTGTCGCACACGGGAGCAGATCCTCCGACCATGCACTAATCCACTTCCCTGCATGAAGTGAACAGTAGGCTACTCGTTGTTCACGTCTAGCACAGAGCTGCGCAAAGATCAACCGTTCTCTTCAAGTGATCATCTCGAATGAAACTATGTTTCGCTTCGAACGCGAATGGCGTGAGCAGTAGGCATGGCCTCCGGGCTGACACATCATACCTTATCGCTTTAGTATAGCGTAGGCGAGAGCAGAAACCACCGTCACCCCGTCGCTGCCGGGCTGCCACATCATACCATGTTGCTTTATCTAGCAAATAGGTCGTGAGAAAATGCTGACCCAGTTCTCTTCGGTCTTCATACATTTGAAAAGTAAATATTGCTTCAGCTTGTTAGCGCGCCCACTCTCTCCCGCTTTGTCGTTCGCTTGTAATAAACAGTAGTCTCCTTCTCTATTACGGACTCAATTCGCGACGTGTTTCCGTCACACACTTCGCTTTCTGCCCCTAACGAAGCTGTCACTTTAATTCAAAGTTAATGTTTCACCTTAACATAAAGCATATGTTCTCAACCTTTTTCGTGCCAGTGCCATTCCTCCATTTGGGGCGACGTTGCAACGTACTGGCGGCCACAGTGGTCCTTGTATAGTCAATATTGTATAGGCTTCGGAATGCAAAACCACAGCGCTTTCTAACAGGAAAAGACTTGTCTGAAGCTTTTGACTTGCTAGACAGTGCAATTGCCATCCTTACTGAAATGGACCCACAGAAGGAAGAAAGTTGCGAAGCAAACAAAATAAGAACGAGTGGATACAAATTGTATAGATAATCATATGAACAGAAGAAAGAACGCGTGCGGCAACAAACGTTGGCACGGTTTTGAAATTTCCAACCAATCAAAAAATGCGTTCACCAAAACTTGGTTAAACGATTATCTGATCTTATACGACTATCTTAAAAGTTCTTAAAAGCGCGTACTTGTTTCAATGTTTGAAATTAAATGTTAATTGATGCGCCACAGTCCAGAAGTTAAGTAACTTTTTCATGGTCATAGGTGTACCGGCAGAACGTAACTCCCACGCACACTATTTTTTTTAGTTGTAACAGTCGTTTCGTTATACGTCGCGTCTCCAGGAATGCATCTCTGAGGTTAAGCGAGGACTGCCTGTATATAATGGCGGGACCGCTCCACTGGTCAGTCGCTTCCTTTGAGTAGTTGCATCTTCGTTTGGCCGTGTAGAGGAAACGCGCGAGAGAAGGCGGTTGGTTCGTAACATTCTTTTCTTCACTTATGAGATACGTCAACATTGCAAAGATATTGTGTGATGTGACCTGTGATAATTCTAATAATCGCCCATCCATCCGCTCGTATGGCATTTGCAGCTTTATTACAGGTACCATCCAAAAAACGGGAAAGCCGGAATGCCATCACAGTGACATTGCAACCACTATAAATGCGATTCTATGACACTTAGATTGTGTCCGCATATAGAGTGTGACACTTCAGCCGCAGCCATTGTGTCCTGTCGGCTTTCGGAATTGATGCCCACATCGCTATAGCGTTCTCGCTACAACAAACGAGACGCGCGATGTGAGCATTTCAGCTTTGACGCATTTACTGAAATGGAACCTTGTGGTTGGCCGCCGTACTTTCTGTTCATACGCTATAAGCATTCATTTTCTCTCTCCAGTTATCAACGAGTGCTTTAGCACGTCGGACACGATGCTTCCTGTGGAGCGTGTGAGTCTGTCACGCTGGTCTCTATTGCTCCTCAGTACCGTCGCAGATTCATGGTAACGGCTGTTCCGCTGACACCCGAACCAATATCTCGGGCCGCTTCATCTGCTCGGGAATAGTTTCCGCACAAGCACTGGTTAAAATGTGGCTCGTTATTCTTCTGTACGATGGCGGAGAAGCGGAAATCCTCGTTCCTTCATCCGTCTTCCTCCTTCCTGTCGCTTCTCCATTTACGTATGGAATGTGCCTACAGCAGCTCTTTCTGTGACTTCTGCCCTTGTTGGTGGCCTTATCTTTGCATTTCCTTTCCCTTGGACTTCGACCTGCCTGCAGCCTTCGCGAGCATTCCTGGCCTCCGCTGCACCTTGAATATCGTGTCATTTACCGTGACACACTTCATCTTTACTTTTCTGTAACGGCCCTGCTCAATTGCTTTCCTCCGCTTTTCGAAATGGTCGAGGTTCTCTTTCTATTCAATAACGAACATCACGGTCTCTTTTCTTCATTATCATTTTGGAGGTCACATCATTTCTATGATGTTCTTTACCAGCACTGTGGTTCTCTTCTTCATCCTTTGCGGGAAAAATTTTTCTTTTCTTGTTTACCTGTGGGCGTAAATCATGTTCATCCAATAGTTCACGTAGGGACAAACGCCGTCATAAAAAAATGGACGTTTCTGGGTGTTGGGGAACTCTGTTACCTGAAGTCGATCAATAGTTTTCCGTAGCCCTGGTGCATGAATTGTGGGTGCACTAATATGTGGAATATATTGGGATGGGGTTGGCGAAGGTGGATTGACTTGTCTATCCTCAGTTTGCTTGGAAAAATATCCAACAACGTACCAATTCTTTGTCGTTCTTCATTGTTTTGATCAACACGTGAGCGCAGTCAGTCAACGGCTGTCGGTACGGGGGTATGTGCGCCTATTCTGGTACTAGCTGGCATGGCCGTCTGTACGGCGGTATGTGGCTAGCTTCTAAGCGGAGCTAGGGGCTATGTAGTACAATTCAATGTGCAGGACTCTGGTATCTGCCATTCTGGAAAGTGTTGCACCTAATTAACACTTCACTCAGAAATTAGCAGATCGCCACCTTCGAACCATGTCCTTGCTTTCGCCACAACTCTTTCAGGCTGTGTTTTCCACCGCAATGCCATTGCACGTCGTCAAGGCTTTCCCTGGATCGCAGCATCATATGTGTCCCACACCGTGAGCAGATCGTTAGACCATGCACTAATCCACTTCCTTGCATGAAGTGAACAGTAGGCTGCTCGTTGTTCACGTCTAGCACAGAGCTACGCAAAGGTCAACCGTTCTCTTCAAGTCATTATCTCGAATGAAACCATGTTTCGCTTCGAACGCGAATGGCGTGAGCAGTAGGCATGGACTCCGGGCTGCCACATCATACCTTATCGCTTTAGTGTAGTGTAGGCGAGAGCAGAAATCATGGTCACCCCATCGCCGCCGGGCTGCCACATCATACCATGTTGCTTTATCTAGCAAATATGTCGTGAGACAATGCTGACCCAGTTCTCTTCGCTCATCGTACATTTGGAAAGTAAGTATTGCTTCAACTTGCAAGCGCGTCCACTCTCTCCCGCTTTGTCGTTCGGTTGTAATAAACAGTAGTCTGTTTCTTTATTACAGATTGAATTTGGGACACGTTTCCGTCACACGCTTCGCTTTCTGCCCGTAACGAAGCTCACAGCTTAATACAAAGTTAATGTTTCGCCTTTACTTAAAGCATAGGTTCTCAACGTTTTTCGTGCCAGCACGCCTCTTCGATATGGGTCAGCGTTGCAACGTACTGGCTGCCACAGTGATCATTGTGCAGTTAATGTTGTATACGCTTCTTGATTGTTGTATAGTTATCGTTGTATGTGTGTGTGCTTTTCTGTTGTATATGAGTCGTTGTGAATAAGATCATTCATTCATTGCCGCTGTTGTTCAATTTGCGCACTGACCAAAGGTATGTAGGTGTGATGAAACAGTGTGGAACACATACGCTGGCAATAACAATGTGTGCGTGTGCAAATCGCAACTACAAGCGTTTTGGTGTACGTTTTCCTTCCAGTAGCGCATACGATGCCTACGGATAAATCGGTATGGTCAACTAACAGGGTCAAATGAAGCCCTCCAAATATTCTGTGCCGTGTAAGAGGGCGCATGTAATTTTTTACAAGTTTCACATAAGGAAACGTCGCACCCTTCTCTTCGATCGCTGCTTCAGAATCTGAGATCTCCTCACTTTGGAAGCATAAACTGTACGCTCGGAATAGTGGTAGCAATTAGCAGTGAACCATGCCCGACAATGTTGAAGCAGAAATAGAACTCTGTTGCCTCGTTTAAGCTGTTCTACTGGTAGTGGGGCCGTCCGGAACAAGCGGCCATCCGTATTTCCGAAGTTTAGTGTCGGCATCATCCCGCAAACGAGGACGACGCCTGCGGCGCTGCTGGTGTTTTGTTCTGTGAAAATACCTGCATTCCGTTGTTTACGATTTTCCGATTACTGTAGAAGCAGGGGAAACCCGCAATGAGACATCTTCATTTCAGCTCTCACCACCGGTTGTCGGTGAGGAGAGGTATAGCCACTGGAATGATACACAACGCCCTCTCGATTTGTGATCCAAAGTTCTTACACTCAGAACTGAGTCATTATATCGGCTCTTCAAGCGAATGGATATCCTATGCCATTGGTCTCATCTATCATTAGGCGGAGGTTTCAGCAACAAGGACGAAATAAACAAAACCCGGACACGACTACCGCTGTAGTCATTTTACCTTATTTCTTGGGGATCGGTGAGCCGATACAGCAACTGGCACGTCTTCACTAGTTCCGGGTTTTCTACAAATCTTCACTAAACCTCAGAGCTTTGACCAGGAGCGATAAGGTCGAAGTTCCTCCAGAGCAAAGACCCGGGTTGTTCACAACGTAACGTGCCGTTGACACGCCTCCTACGTGGAAGAAATTGGCAACACTACTTCACAGAATCAACGAACACTAGATGGCGCTGAAGACTTACAAGAACGCGGAGCGAAGGCTACACGAAAAGCAGAGACCAGAAAGAGGCCGTCCCCAAACGCTAGACCTACGTAAGGTTATGGAGGAAGCTCTGGAAGCTGCAGCGGTCGTAGAGCACTCCTCTCAGTGCTCACTCGACGTACTACCAAAAATATTATGTCGCGAGAGCCAATTCCACCTCAGGCAAATTAAAGAAGCCTTATATATTTAGAATAACAGCTGCATCAATCGTGACAAAGGAGCGGAAGCCAGCTAGGTATGGAGTTCTCCTTTCAGTGAAGCCAGACGTTGCACCATACCGCCTGATCCCGTTCCTGGGCCTATTAATAACCCCAACATGGGCGAAATCTACCATTCCAAACTCGCTGAGGACTGAACAAGGCAGTTCCAAAAGCTTTGGAGTTTACAATGGTGTTCCAAAACTTTCCTTATAACTATCCATCCATCCGTTGGTATGGCGTGTTTTTCAGTTTATTTTAGACACCAAGAAAAAGTTCGAACGGGCAAACACAGTACCTGTACTTCAATTAAAACTATATCAAGCAGAACGTGAATACTGAAAGTAAATAAGCGCTACTCCTAACATATAGCGAAGTTGAAACGAAGTAAAAAGTTGCTCTTGCTCGCTGAAGACGGAACTCGAGCGTTCCGAAATATCCGAGACGAAACCTGTACGTCGTTTTTTGACCGTGTCTTCTTATAACCACTCTCATCCATCCGCTGGTAGGGAGACCGTGTCAGTTTACTTATAGATCTTCCAACGTACAAGTAGCAAAAAACGGGAGAAATCCGTGAAAAGACAACTTCATGAAGATCTACGCCCCCGTTAAAAGACATCCTGTCTTTCGAAGTTGAATACGTATCAGAAAGGCCTGCTTAATCTTAAGCAAATCAATAAGACCAACTCGCATCTTATAAGCGAAAAAGGATTTAGAAGCGACCATGTTTGATGAAACGAAAACGGAGAATTACGTTTAAATAAAATTTGGGTGAGCATAGGAAACAACAAAGATGGCGGCTCTTTCCTGTTATCTATAGGAGAATATGATAAACAGGTTGCAATGTTTCATTCTCACTGATTGCACATCTATCATACCACACAGGAACATAGTAAATTTGCTGGAAGTATCCTACTTTAGTACCTACGCTTGAGGTAAGAACGGAAGCCGTTTGTGACTAAACTTAATAAATTGAAGTACGTGACTTCTTACAGGCTCTTCACACTTCATGATGTCTTCTTTTTCTTCTTTACGTGTACGCCTGTGTAAGAACAACTTTAATGAAAGAAAAGGAAAAAACGAAGCTTTCGGGAGAGGCAACTCCCGTCGTCACCGTATGTTGAAACTTAATAAACGTATGTAAACTTAATAAACGCTTTTGTTGCTTCGGCCAAGCAGGTACAGCGCAGGCAAGTAACTGCGAACTGCCTATAGCTAAGAGCAGGTTACTTTTTGGGTCTTGTGCCGAATTGGCCCGCAATTTCCTTGAGCCCCGCGGAATGTACAGTAATCCACGGACGTAAACAACGAAATTCATGTACGCCTCTCAAGCGGCAACAAAACGACGATGACGTAGTTTTCGCACTGCAGTGCGCCCCGATGCCGCGTTACGGACACTGGACTGCCTTCCTGGAATTGTATGCCGTAGAAAGCAGTCACATATAATGTTAGTAAGCGGCTACATGATAATCGCTTTCGGGCCAATTCGCTACGAGACCCACATTTGCATATCACAGTGAGACGTCAGGATTAAGCCACCTTCAGTTCAGACGCTATCAGTGGCAGCACTCCTGTGAACACGCTTACGTGCAGACAACAACTGGTATTGGAACTGGCAATGTTCGAAAACTTCTTGCTGCTCTCTGCTGCACACGTATACCAGTGAACAAATAGTACAGAACGCATTTTTCTTTCATTGTTTTGTCAACGACGCAGAGAATATTGCAGTTATCCAGTTCTTTTGCAATTCAACCCTGTAAGCCGTATCAGAAACAGATTCAGTTACGCGTTTGGGTCTTGTAGCGAATTGGCCCGAATTTCAGCGATTATCATGTAGCCATTAACATTATTGTGATGCTTACCATGATTGGAAGACGTCCTGTTCGTAACGCGGGCGGGGTGCGTTGCTAGTGCTGAAAACTACGGCATGGTTGTTGCCCTTGAGTAGGCTATGATTTCGTTTCTACAACGTGGATTACTGTATTTTTGCGGGGTTCTAGGAAATTGCGGCTTGCACGGCACAAGATGGTCTATTTTTTATAGGCTCTCCGTTAAAGTGCTCCAGATGAGTTATCATTTCATGTAGATGCTGACGAGGCAAATCAGGATATATGAACTTAACTTATCTTTTTAACCTATGGGTTGAGATAGTGAAAAACCTCAGTTTCCTGGTGGGTTGGAACGTCGGAACGAGCTGCTGTCGATTGGGAAGAAAACGATGCCTATGGTTTTGCTGAACTTCGCCTGCTGAAGTACGTCAACGCCTCGAGAAATGACTCTTATTTTGTGGTTTAGGCTTAGGTAAGGGCAGAAAACGATGCCTACGGTTGTGTTGCTTTCGAAATGTGAAAGGGAGATCTCACTCTTATTCTATTGGTCTAGGCTTAGGTAAGGGCAGAAAACGATGCCCACGGTTATGTTGCTTTCGTAGTTTAAAACGGAGGTATGATCTTGATTTTATGGTTTAGGCTTAGGTAAGGGCATAAAACTATGCCTACGGTTGTGTTGCTTTCGTAATTTAAAACGGAGATATGATCTTGATTTTATGGTTTACGCTTAGGTAAGGGCACAGAACTATGGCTACGGTTGCGTTGCTTTCGTAATTTAAAACGGAGATATGATCTTGATTTTATGGTTTACGCTTAGGTAAGGGCAGAAAACGATGCCTATGGTTCTGTTGCTTTCGTAATGTAAAAGGGAGACACGACTCTCATTTTACGGTTTAGGCTTAGGTAAGGGTAGAAAACGATGTCTACGGTCTTGCTGCTTTCGTAATGTAAAAGGGGGACATGACTCTGATTTTATGGTCTAGGCTTAGGTAAAGGCAGAAACGATGCCCATGGTTGTGTTCCTTTCATAAAGCGTTGGACATTGCCCAGCTCCTTGCCGCCCTGGGAGCTGAGGGGATGCAGCATTCATGCGCAGTTACGTAATTTGACCATCGGAAAACGCGAGCGGACCCTCAGAAGTGCCCGGCGTAGCTACACTTGGTCAGATGCCAGTGAATGCTTGCAGGTGCACCAAGCCGTAAATAAACATTGCTGCTCCGTCGTGATCAGACCCGTTGCGTCTGTGAGTGGTTACAGAGGCCGCGCTAATTTGCTAAATTGCCCAGCTCCTTGCTGGTCTGGGAGCCAAGTGGATACAGCAGGAATGCGCATTTACGCAATTTGACTATCAGCATCTGCGAGCGGTCCCTCAGAAGTGCCTTTTGTAGCAGCATTTGGCCTGGCACCGATGAATGCTAGCTGGTGAACCCAGCCGTGAACAAACAGCGCTGACCATGGGCACCTCTGAGCGGTCCCTGACAAGTGCCCGGTGCAGCTGCAATTAGCAAGCGACCGATGAATGCTTCGTGCTGGACCGAGCCGTGAACAAACAGCGCTACTTCGTCGCGCTAATTCCTGATAACCACTGAACATGGCGGAGACACGGAGCTGCAATAATACCTCTTGACCTACGTGCATACGCCTTCCTTCTTGAGAAGGACTGCAATTAAGTGTAAGGGGTTAGGTCCTGTCTAACGGTCGTGCGGTTAACACAGGCACGTGAAACTAAGTGGACGTGGGCTGTCAGACAGAGAAGGCAGACATTCGTGTCATTTGTTCTCGTTGCTGCAGTTGTTCTTCTCCATTTTTGAGCTACCGTCTTGCAGGATGTCGCGGACTGAAGAGATGAGTTTCGCCCAGATGTGCGCACAGTATTTCAATGATGAACACGCAGCCGTCGCCTTCATGCAGGAGAAGGGGATCCTGCATCAGCAAAGGAGCTGCGTGTGCGGCAAAGAGATGGTGCTGGACCAGAACCGTCCATCTGCTCGATGGAGGTGCACGCGGAAGATCTGCCGTAAAGAGGTGCCGTTGCGTGCAGGCACATGGTTGGAAGGTAAAATTAGCGCTTCGAATGACGTGTGCTTCATTCTGCTGATCCTTAGGAACCAATCTGCCGGGAGGAAAGCGCTGCTTTTCATTCGTGCCTGGAGCGACAAGCTCACAAGTTGTGCTTTTTGTAAAGACAACTTTGGCATGAATGGAAAAGCAGCGGTTGAATGGAAACTCACAATGAGGGAGGCAGCGGCGGAATGGATGTTCAAGAACCGCGTCGTTGTGGGAGGACCCGGCCTCACGGTTGAGGTTGACGAGAGTTTGTTCTCGAAGAGGAAATACAACCGGGGTCGAGTCCTCCCACAGACTTGGGTCGTCGGCGGTGTGTGCCGCGAGACCGGTGAATGTTTCCTTGCCCGGGTTGCAGATCGGTCCGCCGCTACGCTTATCGATGTCATCAAAGAGAACGTAGCGGCCGGATCGACTGTAATCACGGATGAATGGCGGGGATACTACCGGCTGTCCAGTGAGCATTATACGCACTTGCGTGTCAATCACTCGATCAACTTTGTTGATCGAGTGAGTGGTGCTCACACGCAGACGGTAGAATCCCTCTGGTCCCATGCCAAGCAGGGAAACAAGATCCGCCGTGGCACGCATCGGTCCATGTTGGACTCGTACTTGTGCGAGTTCACGTGGCGCCGGCGACTCAGGCCAGACGAGCGGCCATTCCCAAAGATCATCGAAGCCGTTGCTGAATGCTACCCCCCGGCATGAAGGTAAGCAGGATCATATTTGCATGCATCGGAACCTACATTTAACCTTGATTGAGGTACAGTTGACGGCAGAAAAACGGCAGCCTCGTCCAGCACCTGTGAGATCTCCCCCGGTACCTTAGGTGCGTTGGCCATTCATCACTTTGCGTGCTAGATATTACCTGTGTTTTGGTGTAAGTTTAGGCTAGGCTGAGAACGGCGGCCTGCAGACTTACTAACTAGAAGAATAGCATTCATGAGACAGGTACGCACACCTTTAGCTCTGTTGCGTTTGAAACATTGATTCTTTGCTTAGGCAAGGGCGAAACGCATTAGCCGGTAGAGCGCCTGCGTTGAAGAAGGCCCGAATAACAGAGGTACGAACATCTCACACACATATGCTTGCGAAACGTTACCTGATGCTTGCTTAGGCTTAGGAATGGGCGACAAGGATTGCCGTAAAGTTTCTGCGGTGAAGAACGGTCGAATAATGCAGGTACGAACATCTCTCGCCATTTCGCTTGCGAAACTTTACTTGACTGTTGGGTAATGTCTAGACAAGGATGCAAAGGCACTCGTTGAAAGCTGGAACGAGCCACCACGAAACTGATAACAGCAAAGTAAGAATATGTTAAAGGATCATTATCTGTCTTTTGGTTTAAGATTAGGCAAAGGTGAATAGGGCGGCCCGAAGAGCTACTGCCTACAAGAATAGCGTTTGTGAGACAGGTATTCACGCCTGTTGTCTTGTTACGTGCGAAGTCGCATGTTTCTCTGTTTACGATAAGGCAAGGGCTAAGACATTGCCCGTAAGCGTACATTGCACGCCTTGGAAGTGGATCGAGTCATTCAGGAAATCGAATGCCGTATGCTTAGTATCTGCAGGAGAACAATGACTTTTCTCATTTTGCTGTTTCAGTTTTCCATGTCGGGACTTCGGCAGTGCGGTCTCACCAACGTGGTCACGTACAATTGGACGTCCTTCTACTGCATGGCGACTGTGGCGCCACCTATGACACCGCCCCAGAAATGACGCCATTTTTGCAATCGTGAGTCCAACTATGTCGCATAAGATTGGCCGTGCGCGCTGGGGCTTTGCGATTCCAACGCCACCTAGGCAGGGGGGGGGGAAATTCGAAAAAAGTTCCCCAGTTTTTCGCCAAGCAAATTTCGTATTCCTAGAAGGCTAATGCATGCTCGTTAAGTGTCCAACGCAAGGCGCATTCTTAGAACATGTAAGAGAAGATCCCATGATGCGAAGGTCACTTGGGATGTTTAAAGTCAATGGGAGTCAAGGAGTAATGGGTTTAAAGCGAGTGGAGTCGCGTTGCGGGGAGAACAGGGACGGTCGGTTTTGTCGCGCGGCGTTAGACTGAATAAACTTCTACAGAACAGTAAATCGTCAAGTACAAGCATTAACGTCGCGGAGATTTAGTTTTCGTTGGGCATTGTAAATTGATGGAAAAATACACTTCAGCGCTATTATTACTGTACCGACTGAGGGTTGTTGAACAATACAATTTCCGTCCTGTCTGCCAAGTATAATTTTTTCATGCAGGTCGGTTTATCATTGATGCACACGTATTGCAGGAGCAATACATTGTACCTATAAGATCTTTGGTTTCCCATTGAATCATTGAAGGCATGCGCGTAGTTTGGTTAGTAGCATTTCTCCTGCTTGTACGCCGTATGAATTGGGTACACCATATTATCCGTATATCAACTAATGGGACATGGCAGTTTAAGCTCCACTTAAACGTACAGACTCTGGAATTCACGAGGTGGAAGAAAATTAGTTGTTCCTGGTTGATCGAGTTACCATCACAGTACTGTCAGTGCTAATGGGTGTTGGAATTAACCCTTACTGCTACGTGGTGGTGGTTGCTGTTCCAAATGTTGTATCTGTGCGATTATGATCATTGCGCTAATAATATTGTTCCTTTAAGAGCAACGGGTTGTAGTGCGCCGTTCAGCGAAGAAGGCGATAACTCTTGATAGCTTTTCTAATGGATCACCATCATGGGTATTACTTTTGGAATTGTTTGTGTGATTTTAATGGATTACAGATTCTACTTGCTGTCTTTGACAATGTTTTCTTTATTAACAATTGACAACCTTTCAATCTGCGCAGTAAATGACTCTTCGTTGATAATCAATGCTGCTTACAGGAAAAATATAGTTGTAATACTTTTCTTGAATTGTGTAAATCGTTATCATACGAGTTTCAGTTAATATTCAAAAGTCAGTCTTGCAATTAACTCGCTTCTACTAAAAGCACTTTTATGATGGTTCTTTGTCAAGCACGGCTTGTACCCGTTTGTTCGTAATGTCTGAAATTAACCAAAACAACTCCCTACCAGCGGATGGATGGGAAAGTTATTAGCAAATATCAGGACAATATTTAACCTTCGGACCTTTCGGAACGTACTGGTTCCGTCGTCAGCGATATGCGGTTGTGATGGTTTAATCGGTCTGAGTCACTATTTATAGGATGGATCAGTAGGTCAGGTAGTATGGTGCAACATTTGTTCTTACTGATAATTGCATTCCATACCTCACTGACTTCCCTCACTTTGTCACGGTTGATGGATGTGTTATGCCGTATAAATAGGGACTCCTTTATTTGCCTAAGGTGGAACAGGCTCTCACGGCAAATAATGCGTGGATGTAGGTTCAGCGAACACTGAGAGGTACGTTCGACAACCGCCGATGCTTTCTTGGCTTCGTCCATTGTTTTCTTCGGACTCAGCTTTGGTGGTCGTCCTCGGCGTCGTGTTTGAGTCCCATTGAGCCGTTGTTCCGCATTCTTGTAGCGTGTCACCGCTGCCATATGCTCTCGGAACCTCTGGAACAAAGTGTTGCCCGCTTCTCCTATATAGGAGGCGTGGCAATCACAACGTATCTCGTATACGACCCCTGGTCTTTGGTCAAAAGGAACTTTGATCTTATCGTTCCTGATAAAACCGCGAAGGTTCGGAGAGGATTTGAAGTAGACACGGAATTTGTGGGAGAGACCAAGTCTGTTTATCTCTTCTCCTATGCCACAATAGTATGGTAGAACGATTATTGGGCCTTCCGTGTCTGACTTCGTGTCCGTCGTCCTTGGTTGCTGCAACCTCCGTTGTATGATAGACCTAACCAACGAAGTAGGGTAACCATTTTGTTGGAGCGCTTTCGCGATATAGTTCAATTCATAACGAAGTTGTGTCTTCACGGATTTCTCCCGTTTTTTGGTTCTTGTACGTTGGAGGATCTATAAGTAAACTGACACGGTCTCCCTACCAGCGGATGGATGGGAGTGCTTATGAGAAGACACGGTCAGAAAGCGACGTACAAGTTTTGTCTCGGATATTTCGGAACGCTCGAGTTCCGTCTTCAGCGAGCAAGAGCAACTTTTTACTTCGTTGTCGGGTTAAATACGAGTCAGAGACAAGGGTGGAAGAAGTTACATGTCAGCTCGGTAGGATGCAACATTTGGTTTTATTAATAATGGCATCCCAAACTTCGCTGACATGTACACCTTTGTCGCGGTTGATGCAGCTGTTATGTCGAATGTAAAAGGCTTCTTTAATACGCCGCATGTGGAAGCGGTCTTCGCGGCAGAGAATGCGCGGTTCAAGGTCGAGTGAGCATGTGGCACCATGCTCAACAACCGCGGAAGCCTTTTTTGCCTCATCCATGATCTTGGTTGGATCGCGGGTTTGGGGTCGTCCACGGCGTTGCGTTGGTAACCCGTCGAGTCTTCGTTTCGCGGTCTTGTAACGGGCCAGCGCAGCCGTGTGTTCATGAAATCTATCAAGTAAAGTTTTGCCCGTTTCTCCTATGTAGGAGGCGTGGCAACCACACTTGATTTCATAAACGACGCCTGGTCTCCTATCCAGTGGAACCTTGATCTTGTCACTACGCAACAGGGAACGGAGATTACAGGAACTTTTAAACCGAACATTAAAGTTTAAAGCGTGACCCAGACGTTTAAGGCGCTCCCCCAAACCACTAAAGTATGGGACGTATAGAACAGGGTGAGGTAATGAAGTGGACCCCGGTGGGTTTGTCGATGTTTTATGTAATCTACGTTGTATGATAGAGTTGATAAAGTGTTTTGGATAACCATTGGAAGTTAAAGTGGTGGAAATGTGTTTTAATTCTGAATTTAGATACTCCGGGTCACATACCTCAAGTGCGCGGTTTACCATACCGATTACTATGCAACGTTTAACTGCAATAGGGTGGTGGGAGGAGAAATGCAATAACCGGTCAGAGTTGGTCGGTTTTCTGTATACGGTCGTGTTTATTCTATTACCTTTTTTGATAACCAGCACGTCTAAAAACGGTAACCTACTGTTACACTCTTTTTCCATGGTTAGTTTAATGTTGTTAGGAAAAAGAGAATTCAAGTGTTCAAGAAAGGGTTCTTCATTACCTGTTTTGATAATTGCAAAAATGTCATCTACATATCTTTTGAAAAACGAAGGTGCAGACCCGCTCTCGCAAGTACTAAAGGCCTTCTCCTCGAGGTGTTCCATGAAGATCTCGGCGAGAATGGGCGAGAGTGGACTACCCATAGGAGCCCCGTCCTTTTGTGTGAAGAACCTATCCTGGAACCTGAAGTGATTTCCTTCTTGCATGCAAAAGGCAACAAGTCTACTAATGTGAAACGGGTTCAATTTTGTTCTTTCATGCAAAGAGTCATCTGATTCCAGGATACGTTTAAGGATGTCAATTGTGTGTGAGACTGGTATACATGTGAAGAGGTCTTTAACATCGTAACTTACCAAAACATCAGTACTGTTTAACTGTACAGTTTTAATTTCGTTAACGAATTGTTTACAGTTTTTAACGTAAGATGAGCGATGTCCGGTTAGTGGTTTAATAATATTCTTCAGGTACGTACAAAGTCTGGACGTTAGGCTATTAATGCTCGAAACTACTGGTCTGAGGGGACCCCTGGTTTATGAATTTTGGGGAGTCCGTATAGTTCCGGGCATTTACTATTGCACGTGTAATAAAGTAGTTTATTTATTTTAGAAAGTACAGGGTCTTGTGTTTCATTAACAAAGAGGTCTAGCAAGTTTAAAAGTTTTTTCCGGAGGTTTAATGTGGGGTCATGCGAGATGGGGCGATATACATTGTTATTTAAGAGTTCGTTCATTTTTTCTACGTAAACACTTGGATCTAAAATTACGACCACATTACCTTTGTCAGCTTTAGTAATTAATATATCCGTACGAGACCTAAGATCTTTAAGAACCTTACGTTCCAACTGGGTAAGATTAGGGGGTGCCTGTTGGTGTGCATTCAAAAGTAGAACGGAAATCGAACCTTTGATTTCCGCCGCTTTTTGGGGATCTACATTAGAAAGGCAGTGTTCAATAGAGGAAATGATGTCTAACATCGGAGGGTTCTTTGGTGTCGGAACGAAATTTAGGCCTTTAGATAAAACGATTTTTTCTGCGTGGCTTAAGCTTTTAGAACTAAGATTTACCACAATTTTATCCATATTGCTGTTGTTGTTATTGGCTTGATTATCCCGGCCACTCATACGCGATCGTTTAAATTCCCACCCACGCGAGATGTACAGTTTCTCAAGTTTTTTATGTAGCATACTGGTTTGATTAAGTTTTGAAGCGAAACAAGATTCGTTTATTTGCGTATTTAATTGAGAGAAAAGGTCGGGCCTGATAGTACGTGAAAGATACAACGTTAAGTCCTGCGAGAATTTCTTTAGGTGGGCGATTGTACTGCGATGTTCGCGGATAGTTGCTCTTAACAAGGAAACCCCAGTTGATCTTAAGATATTTTCCGTTCTCCTGTTGTTAGTGTGGTTCCACTTTAGTTGGAAACATTTTGGAAGGAGACCCGCGTCACGACATTGTAGTAGAAAGGTGAGCTTACCGTAGGTGGAAGATAACCGCAAAGCGGTTCGTTCAAGCAGCTGTGCTGCCTGTAGGCAACGTGCACCGTGAGCACTGTTGATGTTTCGAAAGACTGGATGTCTTTTAACGGGGGCGTAGATCTTCATGAAGTTGTGTCTTCACGGATTTGTCCCGTTTTTTTGGTTCTTGTACGTTGGAGGATCTATAAGTAAACTGACACGGTCTCCCTACCAGCGGATGGATGGGAGTGCTTATGAGAAGACACGGTCAGAAAGCGACGTACAAGTTTTGTCTCGGATATTTCGGAACGCTCGAGTTCCGTCTTCAGCGAGCAAGAGCAACTTTTTACTTCGTTGTCGGGTTAAATACGAGTCAGAGACAAGGGTGGAAGAAGTTACATGTCAGCTCGGTAGGATGCAACATCTGGTTTTATTAATAATGGCATCCCAAACTTCGCTGACATGTACACCTTTGTCGCGGTTGATGCAGCTGTTATGTCGAATGTAAAAGGCTTCTTTAATACGCCGCATGTGGAAGCGGTCTTCGCGGCAGAGAATGCGCGGTTCAAGGTCGAGTGAGCATGTGGCACCATGCTCAACAACCGCGGAAGCCTTTTTTGCCTCATCCATGATCTTGGTTGGATCGCGGGTTTGGGGTCGTCCACGGCGTTGCGTTGGTAACCCGTCGAGTCTTCGTTTCGCGGTCTTGTAACGGGCCAGCGCAGCCGTGTGTTCATGAAATCTATCAAGTAAAGTTTTGCCCGTTTCTCCTATGTAGGAGGCGTGGCAACCACACTTGATTTCATAAACGACGCCTGGTCTCCTATCCAGTGGTTGCCACGCCTCCTACATAGGAGAAACGGGCAAAACTTTACTTGATAGATTTCATGAACACACGGCTGCGCTGGCCCGTTACAAGACCGCGAAACGAAGACTCGACGGGTTACCAACGCAACGCCGTGGACGACCCCAAACCCGCGATCCAACCAAGATCATGGATGAGGCAAAAAAGGCTTCCGCGGTTGTTGAGCATGGTGCCACATGCTCACTCGACCTTGAACCGCGCATTCTCTGCCGCGAAGACCGCTTCCACATGCGGCGTATTAAAGAAGCCTTTTACATTCGACATAACAGCTGCATCAACCGCGACAAAGGTGTACATGTCAGCGAAGTTTGGGATGCCATTATTAATAAAACCAGATGTTGCATCCTACCGAGCTGACATGTAACTTCTTCCACCCTTGTCTCTGACTCGTATTTAACCCGACAACGAAGTAAAAAGTTGCTCTTGCTCGCTGAAGACGGAACTCGAGCGTTCCGAAATATCCGAGACAAAACTTGTACGTCGCTTTCTGACCGTGTCTTCTCATAAGCACTCCCATCCATCCGCTGGTAGGGAGACCGTGTCAGTTTACTTATAGATCCTCCAACGTACAAGAACCAAAAAACGGGAGAAATCCGTGAAGACACAACTTCATGAAGATCTACGCCCCCGTTAAAAGACATCCAGTCTTTCGAAACATCAACAGTGCTCACGGTGCACGTTGCCTACAGGCAGCACAGCTGCTTGAACGAACCGCTTTGCGGTTATCTTCCACCTACGGTAAGCTCACCTTTCTACTACAATGTCGTGACGCGGGTCTCCTTCCAAAATGTTTCCAACTAAAGTGGAACCACACTAACAACAGGAGAACGGAAAATATCTTAAGATCAACTGGGGTTTCCTTGTTAAGAGCAACTATCCGCGAACATCGCAGTACAATCGCCCACCTAAAGAAATTCTCGCAGGACTTAACGTTGTATCTTTCACGTACTATCAGGCCCGACCTTTTCTCTCAATTAAATACGCAAATAAACGAATCTTGTTTCGCTTCAAAACTTAATCAAACCAGTATGCTACATAAAAAACTTGAGAAACTGTACATCTCGCGTGGGTGGGAATTTAAACGATCGCGTATGAGTGGCCGGGATAATCAAGCCAATAACAACAACAGCAATATGGATAAAATTGTGGTAAATCTTAGTTCTAAAAGCTTAAGCCACGCAGAAAAAATCGTTTTATCTAAAGGCCTAAATTTCGTTCCGACACCAAAGAACCCTCCGATGTTAGACATCATTTCCTCTATTGAACACTGCCTTTCTAATGTAGATCCCCAAAAAGCGGCGGAAATCAAAGGTTCGATTTCCGTTCTACTTTTGAATGCACACCAACAGGCACCCCCTAATCTTACCCAGTTGGAACGTAAGGTTCTTAAAGATCTTAGGTCTCGTACGGATATATTAATTACTAAAGCTGACAAAGGTAATGTGGTCGTAATTTTAGATCCAAGTGTTTACGTAGAAAAAATGAACGAACTCTTAAATAACAATGTATATCGCCCCATCTCGCATGACCCCACATTAAACCTCCGGAAAAAACTTTTAAACTTGCTAGACCTCTTTGTTAATGAAACACAAGACCCTGTACTTTCTAAAATAAATAAACTACTTTATTACACGTGCAATAGTAAATGCCCGGAACTATACGGACTCCCCAAAATTCATAAACCAGGGGTCCCCCTCAGACCAGTAGTTTCGAGCATTAATAGCCTAACGTCCAGACTTTGTACGTACCTGAAGAATATTATTAAACCACTAACCGGACATCGCTCATCTTACGTTAAAAACTGTAAACAATTCGTTAACGAAATTAAAACTGTACAGTTAAACAGTACTGATGTTTTGGTAAGTTACGATGTTAAAGACCTCTTCACATGTATACCAGTCTCACACACAATTGACATCCTTAAACGTATCCTGGAATCAGATGACTCTTTGCATGAAAGAACAAAATTGAACCCGTTTCACATTAGTAGACTTGTTGCCTTTTGCATGCAAGAAGGAAATCACTTCAGGTTCCAGGATAGGTTCTTCACACAAAAGGACGGGGCTCCTATGGGTAGTCCACTCTCGCCCATTCTCGCCGAGATCTTCATGGAACACCTCGAGGAGAAGGCCTTTAGTACTTGCGAGAGCGGGTCTGCACCTTCGTTTTTCAAAAGATATGTAGATGACATTTTTGCAATTATCAAAACAGGTAATGAAGAACCCTTTCTTGAACACTTGAATTCTCTTTTTCCTAACAACATTAAACTAACCATGGAAAAAGAGTGTAACAGTAGGTTACCGTTTTTAGACGTGCTGGTTATCAAAAAAGGTAATAGAATAAACACGACCGTATACAGAAAACCGACCAACTCTGACCGGTTATTGCATTTCTCCTCCCACCACCCTATTGCAGTTAAACGTTGCATAGTAATCGGTATGGTAAACCGCGCACTTGAGGTATGTGACCCGGAGTATCTAAATTCAGAATTAAAACACATTTCCACCACTTTAACTTCCAATGGTTATCCAAAACACTTTATCAACTCTATCATACAACGTAGATTACATAAAACATCGACAAACCCACCGGGGTCCACTTCATTACCTCACCCTGTTCTATACGTCCCATACTTTAGTGGTTTGGGGGAGCGCCTTAAACGTCTGGGTCACGCTTTAAACTTTAATGTTCGGTTTAAAAGTTCCTGTAATCTCCGTTCCCTGTTGCGTAGTGACAAGATCAAGGTTCCACTGGATAGGAGACCAGGCGTCGTTTATGAAATCAAGTGTGGTTGCCACGCCTCCTACATAGGAGAAACGGGCAAAACTTTACTTGATAGATTTCATGAACACACGGCTGCGCTGGCCCGTTACAAGACCGCGAAACGAAGACTCGACGGGTTACCAACGCAACGCCGTGGACGACCCCAAACCCGCGATCCAACCAAGATCATGGATGAGGCAAAAAAGGCTTCCGCGGTTGTTGAGCATGGTGCCACATGCTCACTCGACCTTGAACCGCGCATTCTCTGCCGCGAAGACCGCTTCCACATGCGGCGTATTAAAGAAGCCTTTTACATTCGACATAACAGCTGCATCAACCGCGACAAAGGTGTACATGTCAGCGAAGTTTGGGATGCCATTATTAATAAAACCAGATGTTGCATCCTACCGAGCTGACATGTAACTTCTTCCACCCTTGTCTCTGACTCGTATTTAACCCGACAACGAAGTAAAAAGTTGCTCTTGCTCGCTGAAGACGGAACTCGAGCGTTCCGAAATATCCGAGACAAAACTTGTACGTCGCTTTCTGACCGTGTCTTCTCATAAGCACTCCCATCCATCCGCTGGTAGGGAGACCGTGTCAGTTTACTTATAGATCCTCCAACGTACAAGAACCAAAAAACGGGAGAAATCCGTGAAGACACAACTTCATGAAGATCTACGCCCCCGTTAAAAGACATCCAGTCTTTCAATTCATAACGTAAATATTTGGTGTCACAGATCGTGATAGCGCCGTCTACCATTCCCGTGGCAATGCCTCTTTTCACCGACACCGGAGGATGAGAGGTAAAGTGGAGATAACGGTCTGAATGTATAGTTTTCGATATACCTTCGTGTTGAGCCTTCTTCCTTCTCTTAGTACCAACACGTCTAAGATTTTTTCACCTTTTCACAAGCATCCCTATGCCTCACACACTCAACACCTTACAACGTTTGCTTGATTCAGACAGCACTTTACATGAAAGAACTCATTTGAACCCTTTCCACGTCGTTCAACTTGTTTCCTTTTGCATGAATGAAGGTAATTACTTCAGGTTTCAAGATAAGTTTTACGCACAGAATAGCGGAGCTCCAATGGTGAGTACATTATCTCCGGGTGTTCGCGGAGTTGTTCATGGAGCACTTTGAGGAGATTGCATTCGATGGCGACGCTAACCCGTTGAAACCAGCGTTCTTCAAGAGGTATGTAGATGATTGTTTCGCCATTGTGGAAACAGGTAAAGAAGAACCGCTGTTGGAATATCTCAACTCTATCTTCCCAGAAAAGATAAAGATGACGATGGAAAAAGAAGAAAACAACAGACTGCCTTTCTTAGACGTGTTGGTACTAAGAGAAGGAAGAGGGCTCAACACGAAGGTATATCGAAAACCAACACATTCAGACCGTTATCTCCACTTTACTTCTCATCACCCGGTGTCGGTGAAAAGAGGCATTGCCACGGGAATGGTAGACCGCGCTATCACGATATGTGACACCAAATATTTACGTTCTGAATTGAACCATATTGTGAAAGCGCTCCAACAAAATGGTTATCCCACTTCGTTGGTTAGGTCTATCATACAACGGAGGTTGCAGCAACCAAGGACGACGGACACGAAGTCAGACACGGAAGGCCCGATAATCGTTCTACCATACTATTGTGGCATAGGAGAAGAGATAAAGAGACTTAGTCTCTCCCAAAAATTCCGTGTCTACTTCAAATCCTCTCCGAACCTTCGCGCTTTTATCAGGAACGATAAGATCAAAGTTCCTTTTGACCAAAGACCAGGGGTCGTATACGAGATACGTTGTGATTGCCACGCCTCCTATATAGGAGAAGCGGGCAACACTTTGTTTCAGAGGTTCCGAGAGCATATGGCAGCGGTGACACGCTACAAGAATGCGGAACAGCGGCTCAATGGGACTCAAACACGACGTCGAGGACGACCACCAAAGCTGAGTCCGAAGAAAACAATGGACGAAGCCAAGAAAGCATCGGCGGTTGTCGAACGTACCTCTCAGTGTTCGCTGAACCTACATCCACGCATTATTTGCCGTGAGAGCCTGTTCCACCTTAGGCAAATAAAGGAGTCCCTATTTATACGGCATAACACATCCATCAACCGTGACAAAGTGAGGGAAGTCAGTGAGGTATGGAATGCAATTATCAGTAAAAACAAATGTTGCACCATACCACCTGACCTACTGACCCATCCTATAAATAGTGACTCAGACCGATTAAACCATCACAACCGTATATCGCTGACGATGGAACCAGTATGTTCCGAAAGGTCCGAAGGTTAAATATTGTCCTGATATTTGCTAATAACTTTCCCATCCATCCGCTGGTAGGGAGTTGTTTTGGTTAATTTCAGACATTACGAACAAACGGGTACAAGCCGTGCTTGACAAAGAACCATCATGAAAACAAGACCCGTTAAAAGAAACCCAGTGTTTAATAAAAGCACTTTTAATGCGAAATGGAGGTTTATTCAGAAGGTGACTTTATGACGATAAGTTAGTTGACTTGGACTTAGCTGCTCGTACAGTAGGAATTGTTTGCGCGATTTCTCACTGTTGAAAGAAAATTGTTTCACAGGGAGTTCTATGTTGTTCAGCTGTTTCTGGCGACATACCGTTTTTTGGTGGGTTAAAATGTGTACCGCTAAGGAATTGAAAAGTGCTATCAGTTTAGTAGCGCTTCAACCTAAATCACTTATGTAGTGAAATTCATGCGGTCAGCTTTTCCCAATCTACGTTATAAGATATTTAAAGTGAAAAGCATTTATCCCGTCGCGGGCGGTCGGACGGTAGCAGGCATCCCCTCCGACCGACCGCGACGGTGACAAAGCTAGAAATGACGAAGGCAGTAAGCTCGGTAATATATATATATATATATATATATATATATATATATATCCACGTAAACTCGGAAATATATTGGTTGACTGGGTGAGAGAGCACGTGAACTAGCAAAAGAACAAAATTGAGGCGGGCACGATAATATTTATAGTATAAATGCAAGTGAACGACTGAGATAAATTGAAAGAAATAATTTGCTCCTACTGATCCTATCAACCAGCTGTCTTAGTTCATAGGTCAAGTGTGCCATTATGTATTCACAGCGTTGGAAGAAACAAGTGGATCATGAATGACTAGCTGTAGGCGATGATTGATTCGAACAGTGGTATTTTGTTACTGTTGTCTTCAAGTGTAACATACCATTAGTCGATTGTGCAGATTGCCTTTTCCGCATTGATCCAGAGATTACTATTTGCGTGAGATATATTCATTTGCTAATGCACATTGCGCAGCACTATCATGTATCTGTGTTTAACGCCACAAAAGCGAAGTTAGGCAGAGCTGTTTCAGAATGTCGCAAATATGCGTGATCCAATAAGGGTCATTTCAACCTAAATTTACGCACCATTATTTCCATGCAGGGTTCGTTCAATGCTCGTTTTTTATATCCGAAAGCAGACTTCATGTACCTGCGAAACGGATAAACGAAAGCAGTGCGAAGAAGAATCGATATACAGTGAAACCTCGATTATCGGCACCTCGATTATCGGGAACCTCGATTATCGGGATTCGCTCAGAGAACAGTGAACCGAACGTATACTGTAAAGATCTTCAGGCTACTATGCAGTCATTTAGTGGAAGAACCTGTTTTGCTGTTTTTCGTCGTTTTCCTTTGGATGGGGATTTCCGCCCTGCTGAAGTGGAAGTCCCATTGTTTTCACTATACTCGAATTTGCTAACAAATCGAAATATTGCGTTGGGCGTTTTTCCTGTGCGGCTAGTACTTGACTATTCTTAAATCGCCTTGTTCCTGTAGTTGCGGTTTTGTATTCGCGGAGCACTATTTTACCAGTTTTTCGAGTCATTGCCGTGTTGTTTCTAGCCGAGCGTGAAGGACCTTTAGAACCGAAGCATATTCTCAAGGGTAAGACTCTTTCTATTAATCCTGGAAAACGTTCACCATTTTTTTGTTAAGGAAAACTGCTTGAGACAGAATCTTTAAACAGAGCCTGTCGGGTCGTTTTCCTTTGTCTTATTCTTTCTCGAAAATAGCGCTTTGCTTGTCAATGCCGAAAAGGAAGCGCGTAGTGCTCACAATATAGCAAAAATTAGCCTATAGCCTATAACAAGTACGCACGTAGAGCCACTGCTAGCTGTGATAAGGTAACAGGCAGGTCAATCTACGAAACCAGCGCCACCTGTGGTGGGGGGGGGGGGGCAGAATCGCACATGGACATTCGATTATCGGGATAATTCGTTATCGGGATCACCTCCTGGCAAATCGGGTGCCGATAATCGAGGTTCTACTGTACTTGTAGTCACAATGTTGCGCATACTTGTTGATCAATGGACAAAACGGATGCGCTTGGAAACAACGAAATGCAAAATAATGGGTATACGGTTTGCATGTCTGCTGATTGCCATAGTGAACCCGTTGTGAACACGTTACGATGCTTCAATAATTACCAAGAAAGAACCTCACCAGTCGTGGGTGGGTTGATTTATTGGTAAAATCACGAGAAATAAAGTAACGTAGGCTCGAAGCTTTCGGGAAGCTCCAGTCCCGTCGGCAGCGAAGGGAAAATGAGTTAATCGTGTACGCTCAGATTGTATTACCATAACTGAAACAGTTCACGCCTGTATGATGAACGAGGCATACGCGTTGGATGACTGATAGGTTCTCGGTTGTTGGCAGGATTGTCAGTGCTGGCTGTTGTGCCAATCATGCAAAAGATCGATGCGCACTATTGACGCTTTTCTGATGATTTAAATATACCGTCGCAGTTTCCGCCTTGCACGGTTATTTTTGCGCGAATAGTGACAGCCCAAATGCTCTTAATCCGGGTTTAATTAGCTCACGTCTCAATTGAATGTCTGAAATTCAAATCTGCCCATTTGTACTTGTTGGTATTTTTTACTGCAGCATTTAAAAATTGGCATTCTCGCAACAGCGTCGTCGTTTTTCCTATCGTTTTTTACGTTGCACGCCTGCTCATCACAACCCTCAAACGGCATGGCAAATATTGAGTCCCGTTAGCGTTCTTTGAAATAGATCACTCGTGCGTACGAAATAGAGGGAACTGTCAGGCATCACATCGATTGCTGCACAACTGAGATAAGTTATTCATAAAATGTTGGTTAATTTTAGTCGTACGAATCCTCGCGGCGTAAAGTTGACTTAACTGCGACATGCGATAGGAATTAACGACCTGTGTCAAGGACTGCTTACGTCATATATTACTGAGCGAAGTAGTCGTGTACCTAAAAACTTGACAAACACTGTTAAATCGTGACTTGTCACGGCGGAACATGCCGCGTTGCCTTGTTGGGTGTTTCTCGCAGCGTAGTGTAGGAGGAGGTGATTGCAAACGAGAGCCTGAAAATCATTATTATTATTATTATCTTATACTATCGTCGAGAGAATCTGTTGCTCAGTTCGAGTGGAACGTTAAGTTTGCACTTCCTGTTAAAGCGTATTAATTCAGTCATTATTACACTTCCGTTTCCAGTAGCTATTGCTGTTTGGCATCGGCGGTAGGTTGCCTTAGAATGGTCGTTTGTTTTGTTAATCGCGTTTGTGCAAACACCCTGTTGCGTAGCCACGTACACGTTAATCGTATAGTGCGTTCGTTTTTGATGCTTTGATGTGGCGTTTCAACGAGCTATTTTGACCATTTGGCACTTTACATGCTTCATTAATAATGGAATTGTCACCGTAATGTTTTGTCAATGTCTTTTATTTTATCAGCATGCTGTGGTCTTAAATCGTGCGTTATTTTTGTCGTCAATTGGTATACGTATATGTCTTGTAGCTCCACCATGAATCATCAACTGCTGGCCGAAGAACTGGAGGAGGAAGCGGCCGTGGTATCTGCTTGTCTTACTGAACATCAAATGTAATCTGGCGGATGCATTGGGGAAACAGAGCAATTGGAATACGCAGGCAGATTAAAGGAGACTATTCGCCATTGCGAAAAAATGTGTCTCCTTGCTCGCCTGAAGCATCTGCCATTATAGCCATGCACTGCCGAAGAGATTGTCTTGTTTGATTCAAGGAAATACGTCAAGAAAATTGCGGGTTCAGCGAAAATGGACGAAAAGCAATTGAAAAAAATTTGTAAATGAACACGAATCCGCCTACGTTTGCCCGAAAAGTTATGATTCTGCTCTTTTGGCTACCGGAGCCATTGTGGAAGCGACGAAGGCGGTGGTTGGTGGAAAATGCGTCGGTTCCATTGCTCTTGTAGGACTACCAGGCCATAACGCAATGACAAAACAAGTTGTTAAAATTATTCATCTGACAGCACTGGTACTTAGTAAGCACTATAAATACATGAGACCGTTTATGCACACTGTTAACCGTACTTTAAGGAAGGCGGATAGGGACGTGTACCACTTGTCGACTCAGGATTTTCTTGGATTGCAGAATGAAGTCCCACCAAAGGAGAGTACCAAACTCATCTCGGTGTGAAATCCTAGAAAGGTAGCGCCGGTAATTCGCAGTTTGTAACGGCTTCACCGAAAGGGTGCTGAGCTGACGACTCCGCCGATATTATAAATGAGCGCTTCAATCTGACACATACATGTACAACCATTGAAGATCTCTCAATCAGGCATTATCTTGGAAAGCAATGTACTGCTCGCTATTCGAGCAAGCATAAAGGGCAATTGCTTGCCCATGCATGCGTTAAATTTGATTCGCGTTACAGGATTAACCACGGTGAACGGGTGCCCACTACAAGCAAGCGTACTAATCTGCGAGTTTGTAAGTTCTCCATTTAGTCTTATTCATTTGTTGTTCGACTTAGCTATGACAGAACAATACCGCGTATGTATTAATATATATACACGGTATTGTTTGTATTATATATATATATATATATATATATATATATATATATACATGCTTTCCTTTTCATTAGTTTTCACGGATTTTCATCCCGTTTCGAGTAAAAATGCTTTATTTCTCGTTGAATAAAGCAAAGCAAACGTAGCTTTCGGACCTATCCCTACCCGTCATCAGCGTATAATGATAACTGACGAGGCAGTCTTTGGTTCATCACAGGGGCGGGGAACCTCCGGCCGGCGGGCCGGATCCGCCCCCGCTACCATTCTATCCGCACGCTGATGCAAACGGAGGTAGACGCGAAATTCAGTGAACTATGAGTGTTAGAGCTTATTTTTTATTATGCAGTAAACATAGTGGATATGAATCGCAGTAATGGCGTAAATGTTGCCTAACGAGCAGGGAGCGTCAGCTTGCTGTCGACAAACCGATGTCGTTAGTCATAGTAGGCTAGCAGTAGTACTCGCGTCAGTAGCGTGGACCATTTGCCGCATATCGCCGCATTTGCTGTTCTTATCTCGCGTTGTTCATTGGTTCGAAATCACGACTGTCGAGCTTGCTAGAGCACTTTCGCTATGTTTGCTCTCGGTAGTCGTTCTCGCCTTCTCTTGCTGTCGTTCTCGTCGTTTACGTCTTCGAGCTTATCGTTCTCTATATTCGGGATTAGGTTCATGACAAGTGGGTTTCATAATTGTGTCAAAATACTACGTTTTAGCTCGCAGTTGCTCATAAAGTGCCACTGAAAGCTTAGGTGTCGTGACGCTTATCGCACGGTAGAGTTCGCGCGCTCACCCAACGCTACGAATGGGCAGTTCAACGAAAAGAAGAAAAGTTTTTCCGTTTCGTTTCTCCGTAGCTGTGTCCCCCCTAGTTGTTCGTCGTTTGTTGTTTGGATAGCAATAAACAATTCGGGTGACCATACTGCAGAGCATACACAAAACTTGCGTGTAAACAAACAAACAACGGCTATGTTTTTCAAAGAGTATTGTTTACGGCCCGCGAATGAGGTTATATGCGTCCAAACGGCCCGCGGCAGCAAAAAGGTTTCCCATCCCCTGGTTCAGCACACTCCTCCGTCACGACCAATCTGGCTAGTGACATCAGCTATCTGATCTAACCTGACCCGTCATGCGTCTGTCGCCTGCATAGTCAGTCAGGCAAAGGTGCGCGCATACCCTCCGACCGTCCTCGACAGCGACCGAACGAGAAATGAGGTAACGGCAGCATTCCAGCCCGTCGTTGCTTTCTTCTTTAAAGCGTGCAGACTTTAAAGAACTCCTTCCGATGTTATCATTCTTCTTCTTTTCAGCCTCTTCGCTATAATCGTTAGGTCCGGAAGCTACGTTTGCTTTGCTTTATTCAACGAGAAATAAAGCATTTTCACCCGAAGCGGGATACACATCCGTGAAAACTAATGAAAATGAATTATGAAAAATCCCGTTGCAAACATTAAAGCTTATTGAATGCTTTTCTTTTGTCTATGAATGTCTCGAAAGCTTTTGTCTATGAATGTTCCAGTTATGTGGACTTATATAATGAGGAACATGTAAAACAGGAAAACAGAGATGTGAAACTGAAGGTCTTAATGGCTCACGTCATAACGGAAAAGGCTATCCATTTATTTGCCAATCTCTGTTCAGTATAACCCAAGTCCAGTCCCACTGATAATGAAAACGATTAAACAATTGGCTCCGTATATTGTTAATGGAGATGTTCAATACTGAATTTGTTAGTTCGCCTTGTATTATTATTAATAAGTTAAATTCTTTAATCTCTCAACCGTTTAAGTATTTTCATTCGCTTGAATGTTGTGACGTTACGTCGATGGTGCACACGCAATTGCGTTATAGTTGAGTCACGGATGGCGTTATATAAAGGACTGTTCCTTAGTTTGTAAATTGCGTTATATGAGAACGCGTGCAAAACAGGGACGGTTGTGTACGTATGCCTGCACTTCGCCTTACTTTAAGTGTACGTGGATTGCTGCGAAGTACAGTATTTGCATTTCAGATGTATGCGGTGCTTCTGCACACCGTTGGACAAATGGTGAAATCAACCAAAATGCGTGAGATGCGAAACGGAGTTATAACATTTGACCTCGTCTACTCCGGCGTACTGAAAACTTTGGTTTGCACCACGAGCGAGCACAATTGCATGGTATGACGACAGAAAAGCGATTCGTTTACGATCAGTCATAAAAATTTTTGTTTTTCATTCCATTGGTAATACACTAGAACCTCGATTATCCGGACTTCGATTATCCGGACTTTCGATTATCCGGACTCGCCGAGGAGAACAATAGACTTACAGAATGAATAAATGGTGTCCAAGTTGTAAGCCGTCACGGTGTGAAGTGACTTTTTTCTCTTTCTAACATGCCACTTTCTGGCTGTTGTCGTTCTTTGAAAGTCGGTTAACCCTTACATAAGCAAAATGTTCTAGTAGCATAAGATTACCTGGCATGCAAGCAAATTGCATGTCATTAACTCTTTGTACGTGAACATCGTTAGTGTGATGGTAAGTGAACTGCGGCGTGACGAGTGTTAATTTCCCTCAGGGCTTTTGCATTCATTCGGAAACGCGGGTGAAGTAGTCGGGCCACTGCTTCATTTTGCTTTATTTTAATAGTGTTCTTTTAATCCTTTGTGATTGTCCGTTTAATCCTCTTGGGTTGCTCAGTGTTGGGTTATTCTACCTTCCTTCTTCCACAATGTCGTCCAAAAGGAAGCGAGTTGTGCTCACGTTAAAAGAGAAATCAGAGATAGTGGAAGCGCTGGATAGAGGAGAAACGTACCGTTCATTATGTGACAAGTACGGCATCGGCAAGGCTACTATCTATGACATTAAAAAGAAAGGAGAAATAATTCGGGCCTATTCAAGAAAGGTGAACGAAGAGGTTGGCACCTCCACGCGTAAGGTTATGAAACCGTCGAAGCTGGAAGAAGTCGAACAAGCGCTTTACGTCTGGTTCGTGCAAAATCGCTCAGCTGGGAATCCTGTTTCTGGTCCCCTGTTGTGCGAAAAAGCGCTCTGGTTTGCTGCTGCGCTAAACGCTGACCCTAGCTTTATGGCTAGCCAGGGCTGGCTCCACAAGTTCAAAAAGCGCCACGGCATTCGAGCGCACGAACTTCAGGGCGAACAGTTGTCTGCAGACGAGCCTTCTGCTAATAACTTCAAGGAAGAATTAGCAGCGTTTTTGAAAGAAGGAGACTATGACGAGGATTTCGTCTATAACGCAGATGAAACTGGCCTTAACTGGAAGGCACTTCCCAGCAGGTCCCTCATTGCACGTAGTGAAGAACGCGCATCAGGCCCAAAGAGAAGGAAAGAACGAGTAACTGTGATGGTATGCTCGAATGCTTCAGGTACCAACCGTATACCGCTGTACTTAATTGGGAGAGCAAAAAATCCAAGAAGTTTCAAGAACATGAAGAAGCCACCAGTCGAATACGGATATCAAAGAAAGGCATGGATGAATGTTCAACTTTTCAAAGATTGGTTCATAAAAATCTTTATTACTGAGGTAATGCTGTTAAGGAAAACGGGAAGCACATTATCAGAAATAACATTTTCAGGTAAAAAAGTATCAAGCCTTGATTGGTAAAACTGGAAAGGTGCTGCTGCTCATAGACAACGCGCCTGCTCATCCTTCAGCAGAGTATTTGAACATGGTTGACGAACATGTGACGGTGAAATTTCTTCCACCAAACGTTACGGCACTAATTCAGCCAATGGATCAAGGAGTAATTGGAACTTGGAAGCGACACTACAGGAAACAACTTCTTCGGCAACTTTTGCTGACAGAGGATAACACGGTGCAGACTGTGATGAACTTTTACAAGAAGATGAACTTGCGGGATTGCTGTTACATGGCAGCGCTAAGCTGGAGTTCTCTAACGCAGAGTACGTTAAGAAATTCTTGGAATAGAATTCTTGTTGAGCGTAGGCCCTCTGTCGGCCTGGACGCTAATGAAGCAGACCAGGTGATGGAAGAGATTATTCATTCCTTGGCAATGACTTCCGTATGTGATGAATGCGATAAGCCTGACGTTGAAAGGTAGCAGTTATTGCCTTTCTTTTTTTATTAATAAAGGTTTATTGACAGATGGATGGCATGCGATTCTGAGGATCAAGACCAACAAATGATGAATGTGGAAGAAATTATCGAATTCGTTTCGAACCAAGCGGCTGATACGGACGAAGCAGAAGAAGATGGAAACGAAATGGACGAATTGGTAGACTTGAAGCACGAACGGGGACTTCCTTCAAACAGTGAGGCATTTCATCATCTAGAAGAGGGCCTAAGATGGTTTGAAACCCAAGCCGAAAGTGATCCGCAGCGCCTTCTGTGCTTAAAGAGTATCCGTGATCTTGCAGCTACGAAGCGCAGAACAGTTTTCAAGCAAACGCCGATAACTAAATTTTTCACGAATGCTTGACTGTTACTGTATTCGTACCGTTCAGGCGGTGCACGTACGAAGCATGCGCATCCTTGACTTGAATAAATGATGCATGAAATGCGCACAGGCGAAGGAAAAGCAGTAAAGTAAACAAACTTTCGATTATCCGGACTTTCCCGTATCCGGACTACCCCCTGCATCAATTAGTCCGGATAATCGAAGTTCTAGTGTATTTACAACGGCTAATGTGATGTAACTGATATTGAAGAATTGTAGCAACACTTCATCCCTTTGGATCAACGCAGCCCTGATTAATGTTCACGAGGAAAGCATATCAGAGTTGCGATTTGTAAGTGGATCTAAGGAAGATGGATTGAATGGCGACTCTGACTTCTCCGTGAAAGTCGACCTGTCTTACATCTGTGTGAGAGGCGACAATTTCACCTCATGTCTGTCCAATACGCGTTGCAAGAAAATTGGTAATGCGTGTATTTCATAAACGCTCTGCGTTGATTTGTTGTCACCACTGCGCCGCAGTGGAAGTTCCGGAGTGATTAAGACTAGTGGTCAACTCTTCAGGCGGTGGCGGCTCTTCCACGATACTGAAAACTGAATTGAGCATTTGGTAGTGCTCATGCAACTAAGCAATGCCAGTTGACACCATAAAACGCAGTCCGTACTCACTGAGCGAGATCGACCAAGTTTCACATGGGAAGTGCTTCCCGCGAGGGGAGATTAAATGCACAACAGATACTGACCAAGTTGCCTAAATGCTGTCTGAAATTTTCGATGGTTAGAAAGCGAGTGACATCTAGAAATTAGCACGATTACCTGTGGGGACACGTAGACCAAAAGTCTGCGTGAGGTCAACGCCGTCAAGTTTGCAAAAATGGACCGCTACACAGTTGGTTGCATTCCCATCAATAATGAGTTGTGAAATTCACGTTACACCAACACTACCGTGTTCTTCTCTGCTTTCTCTAGCTGTTTGATGTGGATTCCTTTCAGCCGTAGCTTTCAGCATGTCGTCGCTGATCGTTGGTTTTGTTTTCGACCATCCTTCATTTTCAAGTGAGGCATCTCAATTCTTACATTCGGCTTTACGACAACGAATACCTTTATGTATGACCGGCTACAGACGGACTGTGTCGTTAATTTTTCTGTCCGCTGCGTCAGTGGTGAAATTTCTTTTAAAAGCTGAGCGGATGTATGAGTAAACTGCGCATATTCATATCTCCAAAAACATGAGAGATACCCTAATTGATGAACCGGTGGGGAAAACAACAGAACAGCAATGAAAAAGATAAGAAAATCCATTAGGCAATATGCTACATGCTACGTAGAGTGCCCACGAGCGGCTAAGTAAATGAGCCCAAATGACCAATGCTATGAAAATATTACAATGTAGATCTTGCTGTATGTTCCGGTACGACGTAATATTTTTAATCCTCCGTTATGAATAAAGTCCATTCTTTTATTGCGGGACTGCTCTGGTTTCCTGATATTAGTGGTTTCATATTTGCTATACCTGTTGCGCTGCTCTGTTTGGAGTTTTCTTGTAGTTTGCCATAAGCTGAGATGACTAGGTCCTACTAGGTTTTTTCATATCCCGTACCATGTTTCCATATTATTTCTTGCCCGCGGCGAAGTATAAATGACAGTCATGCGCGGAGGACAAATTCACTGGATAGGACGACAGAAGCAATTCACCTGAAAGCTGGTTCTGAGCATTACTCAGAAAATAGACAGCTTGTAAAGGTGGCCTTTTCGGAGAGCATAAATTTATCATGATGTTGCCTCCAGTTCTATGTATGGATTCTGTTGACGACTGAGCCATCAAGAACAGCCGAACAAGGCGATGGACAGTTCCACAGCTATTGTCGCTCCAATCCTATCAGCATGCGCCTAAGCAGACAGGTGGGAACATTTATCGCGACAATCCTCTGCCCTAATTTCCCAGTCCTATGTGTACTGACCCCAACATCTTCCATATAAGCATATCGCTGCACCAACAAAGGATGCTCCTTTCTTTTGCACTCCGACTGTTAACTGTGTGGTTCGAAAAATAAACAATTTGCCGTGAAGCAGCATCAGATTAGTTGAATTGAATGTACGCTGTAACGCAGCAGCACGAAATGGCTGTTTTGTGCCTGAAAACGTGCGCAAGTGACATTGAGACCACCTGTTACAGTATCACTGGTGAGTAGCGAGTTGATTTTAATAGGAAGCACGCCGAAATGGTTGATTTTCAGTACATTCTATAATTCGACCTGGCTAATACACTGAACATTTATAAATCATTTATGCGGTTTCGAATTTGCTATGAGTAACACGCTAAGAACTCTGCGCAGCTGCATTCTCTTCACTGATCATTATTGTTTGTCGTAAGAGGGTTATGAAATTATTAGTTTGTTCCATATTTTACTTCCGTTCACTGCTGCCCGTCTTGTCTTCCGACGAAAGTTCCATATGCAATTTTTGTTCCTCTTTTCTTGCTACCGTAGATGAATTATTGCACTTGTTAAAAAGACCACGCGTACCGAGTGAGTTCAGTGGATTACTGTCTGTCTGTAGCATAAAAACGGTTTCATGTATAATATGATTGTCTGAATCGCTAATGCGCTTTTGTCCAAAGAAACCTTACACTATTATGCAATTTGCTGATTAGTGGATGTCGCTTTGTCCAGCATTCCGCTTATGTTTGGGACTTCAGTATGCTTCTCCATTGTTATTCAAATTGGGTCCACATTGTGTATCCGGTTCATTTAAGGAAAGGGGACTATCTCCTAATTTATCAAATTACTTTATGGTTACCTGGAATAGGAAGTACAATCAGTTTCATATGTACCATGCATCGCTCACCTTTACTGGGTATTAGATTTCTTCTGTAAGGATCACTGCGGTCATTACTCATAATCAGAGACGCAGGAGTCACTCACCTGCCAGGTGGGTGACTGCTGCTCTACTGACGAATGGCAATGAGTCGTTCCAACTGCAGAAAAAGTTTAAAGTACGCAAGTATGTGGAAAATGATTTTCAGGAACTTATCATTACAGCGAATCAACTAATTTAAGAAAAGAGACTGCCCTTCACAAAACTGCCACTTTGAAGTGGTAGCTGCACAAGAAATTGCCACCAATTGGAATCTAAACTTTCGCTGCACAATGCGAAGTTGGAGCCACAGTTTCAAAACCTGTTGCATGAACACAACGAGCATTATGCTAATCAAATAAACGTTTGCTGAACAAGTACTATGATTACGCATTCTAAAATGATGATAAAAGTATAATTTCTGACAAGATTATTCACATTCGTACGTTCAATAGATTAGTCGTTCCGGATATTTGCATGATGCTGTCATAGCACCTGAGGGTGAAATTGTTACATCAGGTTGATTATAAGAATATTCCAGTACGCTGCGACGTTTGCGCCGAGGGCAGGAAATGTTCATTCCCCAAAGCTACCCAATTAAAGTCGTCCTTTTCCTCAACGGCTTCAGAAGATTCCGTAATTCGTAGTTATGAGAACATTCCAGTATTGAATATTAGCGCGTTAAGAAGAAATGAAATTACATTATGACCGATGTAGTGGCTGATTCATGCCGAGATTGTGTAGGCGGTGCTTTCACAAGCACCAACGTGGTAAAGTTCCACTTGACAGGCGTCCAAAAAATCTGCGCGAATGGTTAAAGGCATAGCTGCCCCTCTGCAAAGCACCCATCGCGACCAACCGTGACGTGACTCAATTGCCAACGTTTATAAGGCCGACCGCTCCCGGGAAAACTCTCCATGTATTCGCTGTTCTTTATCTTTTAGACTCAAGTAGCTATGTACTCATTATACCGATCACGGATGAATGAAAAACTGAGTTGACATCGTATGTGCTACAGACAGTAACCGTGAGAGGTGAACAGCAGTTTTGGGTGCTTCTAAAACGCGAGTTGACTATTAACACTTCAAGCCCCATTGTATGCAACTGTTTGCGTTACGTCCAAAATATTGGGTCATTTTGTTTGGCTGGTATAAATATCGTAAATCCTGGTATGCACGACGGTTCGGTTCTGAGGTTCAATGCGGATAACGAAATCTTCGGATAACGGTGACCTCATCATGGCTTGCACACAGCGTGACTTCGCAATACTTATATTAGTAAAACATTAAGTTGGTGCAAACTTAATTGCTGCTTTTGTGATTTCAAACATTAATGAGTATTTGTGAATTGTTTCTGCATTTAATACATTTTTAAGCAGCTAAACTCGTTCTCTTGGTTTGCGCTATTGCTTCTAACCAATGTGTATTTATGATTGCCTAATTAAAAGTAAAGCAAAGCAAACTTGGGCGACCTTATTCCTCACATGCAGTGGCAGCAGATCACGATTTCTAGGAATGATTTTGTTCACGGACCTGTCGACGCACACACGGACTCCAACAATATCTTGACAGAGATCGGAATGTCGAAAATAGGTTGGGCTACGTTGAAGCAACAACAAACAATGGAAGTGAAACCAACAGGATGCGTCAAAGAAAGGAATATCGTGCTAACGTATGCGTACAACCAGATTGCTCATACGGGCAGACGGAGGTACAGCAGTGTTAGCGCGCGGCAGGTTTCTCATACTCAGGGAGCGAAAACATTCCGCGAGAATTTCTTTTTTCAGAATTCACTACCTCCTCATACTTTACGTCTTTCGCGATATGCACACACATGCACACATACAAATAAATAAATAAATAAATATATATATATATATATATATATATACAGGCGGCCCTCGTTATCCGCGGTTAATTCGTGCCAAATTTGGAGCGTTTTACCGCGGATAACGAATTCCGCGTTGTATAGGATACCATATGAATAGGCCAAATAGCATGCATTCCAGGCGCGTATTTCGTCCTGCACCCTTGAATTCCTTCCCGAACGGTTATCATACCTAGTGATCCTTCCAATCTTGGTACTACGGAATCTAGCCACGAGATAATGACATGAATGAGACTGCAAAGGGGCCACCAATCACAGTTCAGGCCATTAGATACAAGAAAGGACGAAAGTAAGATGCTCTTTCTTTAAACACCTGAGAATCGCCATGCTCTAATGAGCTAAGCGATGTACTGGTGCGTGGAATCGGTACAAAGCAGGGGAAACATAAAATACACAGGCGCACTAAAGCAGAAATACTGAACAACACATGCACATAGAACAAAACGTCTACGGCAGAAGCGTTTGGCGCGTCAGGAATCAGACAATTTATCTACTGCATGTAGGTGGGCGCAGATCCCTGAAGACCAGCCAGTCCTAAGGTTTATTGAACTTGTTGGTAGCGAAACTTCTCGCGTTAAAATGTTAGGCTCCGCAGCTGCCGGATCTTTACTTAAAAACATTGTTATAGGGAGCTATTTCTCCGTTTTGTTCGCTTCATCGAATAAATCTTGTAGCATTATTCCTCGTGTAACCATGATACCACGTTCCATGGATAGATGATATTTGTGCACAGCGGGCGGGATCGACAAAGCGCACGAAGCAATAACGAGCAATCAGAAAAACGACAACGCTTCATTAGCATTATGCACGGTTTAGAGAGCGTTGTGGGCAGAAAAAGTCTTTCGCACCCGCGCAGATGATCACGCTGCTGCACAGGCATGCAACCACACTAGTGCAACTATAATGCTGGCGAGCGGTGTGCATGTTTTTGTGAAAAGGTGACGTCACTATTTCACGCCGGACAAATCGCGTTGTATAGAAACCGCGGATAACGAGGGCCGCCTGTATATATATATATATATATATATTATATATATTTATATATATATATTTATATTATTTATATTATATATATATATATATATATATATATATATATAAACCCGAAAATCAAAATTCCGAACGTTCAAAATCCTGAAGACTGCTTTCAATCAAAACAGAAAAATCGTATGAAAGGTCTATCATTTACAATTGCAAAAGGGAAGTTGTGGTGCTCGTGCAATCTTGAGGACATTGCGTTCCCTACGGTTGAACTGCAGTACCGTTCGAAATTCTTAAAACCCTATGTCGACGACACTTTTGTATTGATAAAGAAAGGTAATGAAGAAAAGTTTTTGGAACGCTTAAATAGTTTGTTCGAAAATGTCATTCTATTCACGAGGAAAAAGAGAACGAAGACAAGCCCCAATTTCTCGATCTACTGATTATGAGAAGGAATAACAGGCTTAGGGCGACCGTATACAGGGAGCCAACGGATTCTGGATTACACCTCATCTATGCCTCACACCATCCCAAACCTGTCCTTTTCGCATTGTCAATGGCATGGTAAACATAGCCCTTGAACTCTGCGACGAAGAGTTCTTGCATCATGAATTCAAGTACATAAAAAAGGTACTATGCCAAAATGGTAACCCGCGGAACCTTGTCCGTTCAGTAATCCAGAACCGAACCAGGAACGAAACGGAAGGTGTAAGTAATGCTTCTGACGAATCTGCTCCTTCCCCGTCTTCTTATCTCCCCATTGTTGTTGTTGATTATTACCAGGGTTTGGGGGAGAAGATCAAGAGGTTATCAAATGCCTTGAATTTCAAGGTGTATTTCAGATCGGCCTCGAGTCTCAGGTCGTTGTTACGAAATGACAAGTTCAAATTGATGGACGAGTCAGTTAAAGGCTGCGTTTACAAGGTAGTCTGCCAGTGCTCAGCAATTTACATCAGTGAAACAGGCAGAACTTTACAAGACTGATTTAAAAACATTTGAATGACATCCAGAGGTACAAAAATGCTGAGGACAGACTAAATGGAATAGTGAGGTCCAGAGGACAAGGGCGCCCACAAATGCTAGACCCGCGCGTCATCATGAAGAACTTATCGAAGACGTCAGCCGTAGTTGAACATACGCACGTATGCAAGTATGACCTCGTGGCGGTGAAGTTATGTAATGAAAGCCAGAAAAGCCGCAGAAAAATCAAGGAAGCACTGTTCATTCAGCAAAATGATTGTTTGAACAGAGATTCGAAGGGTCGCAGTTAGTGACATTTAATCGAATTTGACTCGACGTACCAAATGTTGTGAAACTAGTGAACCCTCAGGGCCGACTGTAGTTAACCCTCAAAACGAGCGGTTAACCATCATTATGCGCTGGCGACAAAACCAGTACGTTTCGAAAGCTCTGTTGCAAATTTTGCTTTTGCCAATACAAATAAATTGTTCCTCTTAGAAGCATTCGCTCGATGTTGGTAATGCTCACACAGGGTTACAGCCGTCGACCATTCAGTGCGTTCAACGCCCCTGTTAGCCACCCGATATTCTCTGAAATATATATATATATATATATATATATTTTCATGAATAACCAATTCTTCAATATGGTATAACCCCGTCAGATAAAAACGTTTATTGCTAAACGCAGAGCTAACGGTTACTGCTCAAGTACCCGTTATCAGTGCAAGAAAAACACAATATTCGTCGACTGCCCATCCAGTCTTAGGCTCAGCAGGCCCCTCCGCTAGACCATCCGGGCTGGCGACATCAACTATCATGTACTGCCCTTGTACCCATCAAGCGGCATTAAAAACTGCTTGTCTACTTTCAGGTTTAAACAATTTTCAGAAGAAGGAAAAATTTGTCTATATATATATAAATATATATATATATATATATATATATATATATATATATATATATATATTATATATATATATATATATATTATATATATATATATATATATATATATATATATATACAGTAGGCCCTCCGTATACGCGGTAATTGGTTCCGGGACATACCGCGTATAATCAAATTCCGCGTGTAATCAAGTCCACTGTACAGAAGGTGCTAGAATACGTAGGCAATGCGCGTACTCCTTCCTGCAGACTTCAAGCAGACTCTGTTCGTTCCAGTTCCAATGCCCAGCGCAATTTAAATGCTAAGCGAGTAGCTGTTACGTAGTGCAGCGAATTAAAAAACAACAAAGTTACTATGATACTGTGCCAATTCGAATGTGTAGTACTTTTATCGTTATCGTAGCAGCTTTACGGAGTTTTCAGCCCGTTTTTCCTGAACTTACTTTATTGGATTCTCGATGAAGCGAAGTCGTTCGATTCGTTCACGCACTCGCACCGTGAGTGGTGAGTACACTAAGCTTGCCATCAGAACGGACACGAAGCCTGCCTGATCAAGGATGACCGAATAATTACCCCGCCCTGACAGTCGAGTAGAGGACTCTTCCCTGGTTTTTGATCAGGTTTACTGGGTCTTATTGCGGGTTACCCCGGGTTCTAGAGTAATCCAACAATCGTAAGCAAATGAATGCACGTATCTTCACAAAGCAAAACAACAGCAGATGACGTAGTCGTTGTCTTTGTTTACGGGTTGTTGCTGACACTGAACTTCGGGAAATAAGCATGTTCCCATGTTCCGACGGCCCCAATATACGTAGAAAAGCTTAAGCGAGGCAACACTGTTCTGTTTTTGTCTCAACCTTGTCAGGCATGGTTCACTGTTAACTGCTAGCGCTAACCTAAGCGTAAATTTTATGCTCCTTAAGTGGGGAGCTCTGAGATTCTTAAGCAGCAATGGAAGGGAAGGGTGCGGCGTTTCCTTATGTGGAACTTGTAGATAATTTAAATGCATTCGCTTACATGGCACAGGATACCTGATGGGCATCATTTGGCTCTGTTCCGTTGACCATAGCTATTTTGCCGTGGCCGTCGTATGCTCCTGGAAGGCAAACGTACACCGAAACGGTTGTAGTTGCCATTTGGATGCGCACGCACTGATATTGCCTGTTTCTGTCTCCGCTACTGTTTCATCACACGTTCATTCCGTTGGTAAGTGCGCATATTTAACAACAATGAATGATTTTATTCGCAATGGTTAATATACGACGAAAAAAACACATACAACAGCAACTGTACAACGACCAAAATACAATAACTGTACAAAGTTCACTGTGGCGGCCAGCAGGTTGCAATGTCATTGACAATGCAATCGAATGGGTCTTGACGGGGGCGTAGCCTGCGGCGCCACATGAACTCGCACAAGTACAGGTGCAGAAAGCACCGAGGCGTGCCGCACCGGAGGTTGTTTGAGCGCTACACTTGTGCCCAGAGGGATTCCACGGTCTGCGTGTGCACCCCTAAATTAAACCAGATATCTCAGGCCTATGGGAGGTCAGTGCTGGGCTCTTTCAAAGAAAACGTCTTGTCACTGATGGGACAGTGGTTGTCTTGCTTCACGCGTAATGTTAGAGAAAATATCTTGCACATGCTGGGACAGCGTTGGTGTCCTTCGTGCACCTATGATCGGTAGGTGGTGGCAGACGCGGTGGGCTAAAGGAAACGTCTCTTATGATTGACGGGACCTTGTTCGGTCACCGTTGCGCAGGAAGTTAGACAAAAGAACTTTTGACTGAAGTGACGGCTGTGCCGTCCTTCGTGCGCATGCGATCAGGAAGCATTCTGACGGCGGAGCATCCATTCGAGAAAATCTTTCGTTCCCGACCCAGGACTGTGCTTTCACAAAAACTTTCGCTTGATATATCAGGCGAAAGTTTTTGTGACGGTCGCTTGCGTGATAGGGCATTTGAGTATGGAATCGCGCAGGAGAAGTTTTTCACAGGCAAACGTCACAAAAACTTTCTCTTGCGCGATTCCATACTCAAATGTCCTATCACGCAAGCGACCGTCACAAAAACTTTCGCCTGATATATCAAGCGAAAGTTTTTGTGAAAGCACAGTCCTGGGTCGGGAACGAAAGATTTTCTCGAATGGATGCTCCGCCGTCAGAATGCTTCCTGATCGCATGCGCACAAAGGACGGCACAGCCGTCACTTCAGTCAAAAGTTCTTTTGTCTAACTTCCCGCGCAACGGTGACCGAACAAGGTCCCGTCAATCATAAGAGACGTTTCCTTTAGCCCACCGCGTTTGCCACCACCTACCGATCATAGGTGCACGAAGGACACCAACGCTGTCCCAGCATGTGCAAGATATTTTCTCTAACATTACGCGTGAAGCAAGACAACCACTGTCCCATCAGTGTCAACACGTTTTCTTTGAAAGAGCCCAGCACTGACCTCCCATAGGCCTGAGATATCTGGTTTAATTTAGGGGTGCACACGCAGACCGTGGAATCCCTCTGGGCACAAGTGTAGCGCTCAAACAACCTCCGGTGCGGCACGCCTCGGTGCTTTCTGCACCTGTACTTGTGCGAGTTCATGTTGCGCCGCAGGCTACGCCCCCGTCAAGACCCATTCGATTGCATTGTCAATGACATTGCAACCTGCTGGCCGCCACAGTGAACTTTGTACAGTTATTGTATTTTGGTCGTTGTACAGTTGCTGTTGTATGTGTTTTTTCGTCGTATATTAACCATTGCGAATAAAATCATTCATTGTTGTTAAATATGCGCACTTACCAACGGAATGAACGTGTGATGAGACAGTAGCGGAGACAGAAACAGGCAATATCAGTGCGTGCGCATCCAAATGGCAACTACAACCGTTTCGGTGTACGTTTGCCTTCCAGGAGCATACGATGGCTACGGCAAAATAGCTATGGTCAACGGAATAGAGCCAAATGATGCCCATCAGGTATCCTGTGCCATGTAAGCGAATGCATTTAAATTATCTACAAGTTCCACATAAGGAAACGCCGCACCCTTCCCTTCCATTGCTGCTTAAGAATCTCAGAGCTCCCCACTTAAGGAGCATAAAATTTACGCTTAGGTTAGCGTTAGCAGTTAACAGTGAACCATGCCTGACAAGGTTGAGACAAAAACAGAACAGTGTTGCCTTGCTTAAGCTTTTCTACGTATATTGGGGCCGTTGGAACATGGGAACATGCTTATTTCCCGAAGTTCAGTGCCAGCAACAACCCGTAAACAAAGACAACGACTACGTCATCTGCTGTTGTTTTGCTTTGTGAAGATACGTGCATTCATCTGCTTACGACTGTTGGATTACTTCTAGAACCCGGGGTAACCCGCAATAAGACCCGATTTACTTATATTGAACAATACGAGCAGTTCGAACACCGCTGTTTGGATACTGTTAGATTCAACCTCCGTCAAGAAAACTAAATGACCACGGAGCTCCATGCCTTAGCAGCACGTCTGCTTAGAGTGTGCAATATGAGAAGTGCGAGCTATTTTGTCTGCTCAGTTAACTAAAAATCTCGTCTTTTCCATTCCCTGGTATGAAGCCATTGTGATTAATTCCTTTGCAGGCAAATCGCTTCAAGCAAACCCAGCAAAAATTGATCAAGAAACAACGCAAGCTGCACAAATAGAAAAGTGCTTGCCAAGTTGCGCGACAGCACTATAGCCTTTCATAAACATTGTATATTATACAACAACTTGGATAGTAGCTGTACTTGACAGTGATTCGTCAGTCACAGCTCATAAATGACGTCATTTCCTTCTCAGTCAAACCGCGTTGACTCAAATCCGCGTATAAAAAATCCGCGTATACGGAGGGCCTACTGTATATATATATATATATATATATATATATATATATATATATATATATATATATATATATATAGTTGAAGATAGGATGTTTTGTAACGGTGTAGTTACATGTCAAACCAAATTAGTACGACTATCACCGTCTTTATCGCTGATGACGGGGTGTGACCAATCCCGAAAGCTCCGAAGTTGCTGTCAACATTAAACGGTGATAGTCGTATTAATCTGGTTTGATCATATATATATATATATA
>CBXJ02000694.1:0-19133 GCA_000612645.2 Trichuris muris
CATAAATTTCGTCGCTGGAGCTCAAAAATTGGGAATTTTACGAGGTCGAAATTTTCGAAAAAATCGCCGACCCCGGACCTGGAAATTTTTATAAAATTCGAAAAAAATTTTTTTTCATTTTTTCGGCTCAAATGGTTCTAAAATCGTTCTAGAGCCCATGGAGACGTGAAAACGACATAAATTTCGTCGCTGGGCTCAAAATTGACAATTTTAGGAAGTCGAATTTTTAAAAAATTTTCGAAATTTTCGAAAAAATCGAAAAAAATTTTTTTCATTCTTTCGGCTGAAATGGTCCTAAAATCGTTCTAGAGCACGTCGAGACGTGAAAACGACATAAATTTCGTCGCTGGAGCTCAAAAATTGGGAATTTTACGAGGTCGAAATTTTCGAAAAATCGCCGACCCGGACCTGGAAATTTTTAAAAAATTCGAAAAAATTTTTTTCATTTTTTCGGCTCAAATGGTTCTAAAATCGTTCTAGAGCCCATGGAGACGTGAAAAACGACATAAATTTCGTCGCTGGGGCTCAAAAAATTGACAATTTTAGGAAGTCGAATTTTTAAAAAATTTTCGAAATTTTCGAAAAAATCGAAAAAAATTTTTTTTCATTTTTTCGGCTGAAATGGTCCTAAAATCGTTCTAGAGCACGTCGAGACGTGAAAAACGACATAAATTTCGTCGCTGGAGCTCAAAAATTGGGAATTTTACGAGGTCGAAATTTTCGAAAAAATCGCCGACCCCGGACCTGGAAATTTTTAAAAAATTCGAAAAAAATTTTTTTCATTTTTTCGGCTCAAATGGTTCTAAAATCGTTCTAGAGCCCATGGAGACGTGAAAAACGACATAAATTTCGTCGCTGGGGCTCAAAAATTGACAATTTTAGGAAGTCGAATTTTTAAAAAAATTTTCGAAATTTTCGAAAAAAATCGAAAAAAAATTTTTTTTCATTTTTCTGCTGAAATGGTCCTAAAATCGTTCTAGAGCACGTCGAGACGTGAAAAACGACATAAATTTCGTCGCTGGAGCTCAAAAATTGGGAATTTTACGAGGTCGAAATTTTCGAAAAAATCGCCGACCCCGGACCTGGAAATTTTTAAAAAATTCGAAAAAAATTTTTTTTCATTTTTTCGGCTCAAATGGTTCTAAAATCGTTCTAGAGCCCATGGAGACGTGAAAAACGACATAAATTTCGTCGCTGGGGCTCAAAAATTGACAATTTTAGGAAGTCGAATTTTTAAAAAAATTTTCGAAATTTTCGAAAAAAATCGAAAAAAAATTTTTTTTCATTTTTTCGGCTGAAATGGTCCTAAAATCGTTCTAGAGCACGTCGAGACGTGAAAAACGACATAAATTTCGTCGCTGGAGCTCAAAAATTGGGAATTTTACGAGGTCGAAATTTTCGAAAAAATCGCCGACCCCGGACCTGGAAATTTTTAAAAAATTCGAAAAAAATTTTTTTTCATTTTTTCGGCTCAAATGGTTCTAAAATCGTTCTAGAGCCCATGGAGACGTGAAAAACGACATAAATTTCGTCGCTGGGGCTCAAAAATTGACAATTTTAGGAAGTCGAATTTTCAAAAAAATTTTCGAAATTTTCGAAAAAATCGAAAAAAATTTTTTTTTTCATTTTTTCGGCTGAAATGGTCCTAAAATCGTTCTAGAGCACGTCGAGACGTGAAAAACGACATAAATTTCGTCGCTGGAGCTCAAAAATTGGGAATTTTACGAGGTCGAAATTTTCGAAAAAATCGCCGACCCCGGACCTGGAAATTTTTAAAAAATTCGAAAAAAATTTTTTTTCATTTTTTCGGCTCAAATGGTTCTAAAATCGTTCTAGAGCCCATGGAGACGTGAAAAACGACATAAATTTCGTCGCTGGGGCTCAAAAATTGACAATTTTAGGAAGTCGAATTTTTAAAAAAATTTTCGAAATTTTCGAAAAAAATCGAAAAAAAATTTTTTTTCATTTTTTCGGCTGAAATGGTCCTAAAATCGTTCTAGAGCACGTCGAGACGTGAAGAACGACATAAATTTCGTCGCTGGAGCTCAAAAATTGGGAATTTTACGAGGTCGAAATTTTCGAAAAAATCGCCGACCCCGGACCTGGAAATTTTTAAAAAATTCGAAAAAAATTTTTTTCATTTTTTCGGCTCAAATGGTTCTAAAATCGTTCTAGAGCCCATGGAGACGTGAAAAACGACATAAATTTCGTCGCTGGAGCTCAAAAATTGACAATTTTAGGAAGTCGAATTTTTAAAAAAATTTTCGAAATTTTGGAAAAAAATCGAAAAAAAATTTTTTTCATTTTTTCGGCTGAAATGGTCCTAAAATCGTTCTAGAGCACGTCGAGACGTGAAAAACGACATAAATTTCGTCGCTGGAGCTCAAAAATTGGGAATTTTACGAGGTCGAAATTTTCGAAAAAATCGCCGACCCCGGACCTGGAAATTTTTAAAAAATTCGAAAAAAATTTTTTTTCATTTTTTCGGCTCAAATGGTTCTAAAATCGTTCTAGAGCCCATGGAGACGTGAAAAACGACATAAATTTCGTCGCTGGGGCTCAAAAATTGACAATTTTAGGAAGTCGAATTTTTAAAAAAATTTTCGAAATTTTCGAAAAAAATGGAAAAAAAATTTTTTTTTCATTTTTTCGGCTGAAATGGTTCTAAAATCGTTCTAGAGCACGTCGAGACGTGAAAAACGACATAAATTTCGTCGCTGGAGCTCAAAAATTGGGAATTTTACGAGGTCGAAATTTTCGAAAAAATCGCCGCCCCCGGACCTGGAAATTTTTAAAAAATTCGAAAAAAATTTTTTTTCATTTTTTCGGCTCAAATGGTTCTAAAATCGTTCTAGAGCCCATGGAGACGTGAAAAAACGACATATAAATTTCGTCGCTGGGGCTCAAAAATTGACAATTTTAGGAAGTCGAATTTTTAAAAAAATTTTTCGAAATTTTCGAAAAAAATCGAAAAAAAATTTTTTTTCATTTTTTCGGCTGAAATGGTCCTAAAATCGTTCTAGAGCACGTCGAGACGTGAAAAACGACATAAATTTCGTCGCTGGAGCTCAAAAATTGGGAATTTTACGAGGTCGAAAATTTTCGAAAAAATCGCCGACCCCGGACCTGGAAATTTTTAAAAATTCGAAAAAAATTTTTTTTCATTTTTTCGGCTCAAATGGTTCTAAAATCGTTCTAGAGCCCATGGAGACGTGAAAAACGACATAAATTTCGTCGCTAGGGGCTCAAAAATTGACAAATTTTAGGAAGTCGAATTTTTAAAAAAATTTTCGAAATTTTCGAAAAAATCGAAAAAAAATTTTTTTTCGTTTTTTCGGCTGAAATGGTCCTAAAATCGTTCTAGAGCACGTCGAGACGTGAAAAACGACATAAATTTCGTCGCTGGAGCTCAAAAATTGGGAATTTTACGAGGTCGAAATTTTCGAAAAAATCGCCAACCCCGGACCTGGAAATTTTTAAAAAATTCGAAAAAAATTTTTTTTCATTTTTTCGGCTCAAATGGTTCTAAAATCGTTCTAGAGCCCATGGAGACGTGAAAAACGACATAAATTTCGTCGCTGGAGCACAAAAATTGACAATTTTAGGAAGTCGAATTTTAAAAAAAATTTTCGAAATTCTCGAAAAAACTCGAAAAAAAATTTTTTTTTCATTTTTTCGGCTGAAATGGTCCTAAAATCGTTCTAGAGCACGTCGAGACGTAAAAAACGACATAAATTTCGTCGCTGGAGCTCAAAAATTGGGAATTTTACGAGGTCGAAATTTTCGAAAAAATCGCCGACCCCGGACCTGGAAATTTTTAAAAAATTCGAAAAAAATTTTTTTTCATTTTTTCGGCTCAAATGGTTCTAAAATCGTTCTAGAGCCCATGGAGACGTGAAAAACGAAAAAAAATTTCGTCGCTGGAGCTCAAAAATTGACAATTTTAGGAAGTCGAATTTTTAAAAAAATTTTCGAAATTTTCGAAAAAAATCGAAAAAAAATTTTTTTTCATTTTTTCGGCTGAAATGGTCCTAAAATCGTTCTAGAGCACGTCGAGACGTGAAAAACGACAAAAATTTCGTCGCTGGAGCTCAAAAATTGGGAATTTTACGAGGTCGAAATTTTCAAAAAAATCGCCGACCCCGGACCTGGAAATTTTTAAAAAATTCGAAAAAAATTTTTTTTCATTTTTTCGGCTCAAATGGTTCTAAAAATCGTTCTAAGAGCACGTCGAGACGTGAAAAACGACATAAATTTCGTCGCTGGAGCTCAAAAATTGACAATTTTAGGAAGTCGAATTTTTTAAAAAAATTTTCCAAATTTTCGAAAAAAATCGAAAAAAAATTTTTTTTTCATTTTTTCGGCTGAAATGGTCCTAAAATCGTTCTAGAGCACGTCGAGACGTAAAAAACGACATAAATTTCGTCGCTGGAGCTCAAAAATTGGGAATTTTACGAGGTCGAAATTTTCGAAAAAATCGCCGACCCCGGACCTGGAAATTTTTAAAAAATTCGAAAAAAATTTTTTTTCATTTTTTCGGCTCAAATGGTTCTAAAATCGTTCTAGAGCCCATGGAGACCTGAAAAACGACATAAATTTCGTCGCTGCTGCTCAAAAATTGACAATTTTAGGAAGTCGAATTTTTAAGAAAATTTTCGAAATTTTCGAAAAAAATCGAAAAAAAATTTTTTTTCATTTTTTCGGCTCAGATGGTCCTAAAATCGTTCTAGAGCACGTCGAGACGTGAAAAACGACATAAATTTCGTCGCTGGAGCTCAAAAATTGGGAATTTTACGAGGTCGAAATTTTCGAAAAAATCGCGACCCCGGACCTGGAAATTTTTAAAAAAATTCGAAAAAAATTTTTTTCATTTTTTCGGCTCAAATGGTTCTAAAATCGTTCTAGAGCCCATGGAGACCTGAAAAACGACATAAATTTCGTCGCTGGAGCTCAAAAATTGGGAATTTAGGAAGTCGAATTTTTAAGAAAAATTTTCGAAATTTTCGAAAAAAATCGAAAAAAAATTTTTTTTCATTTTTTCGGCTGAAATGGTCCTAATATCGTTCTAGAGCACGTCGAGACGTGAAAAACGACATAAATTTCGTCGCTGGAGCTCAAAAATTGGGAATTTTACGAGGTCGAAATTTTCGAAAAAATCGCCGACCCCGGACCTGGAAATTTTTAAAAAATTCGAAAAAAATTTTTTTTCATTTTTTCGGCTCAAATGGTTCTAAAATCGTTCTAGAGCCCATGGAGACCTGAAAAACGACATAAATTTCGTCGCTGCTGCTCAAAAATTGACAATTTTAGGAAGTCGAATTTTTAAGAAAATTTTCGAAATTTTCGAAAAAAATCGAAAAAAAAATTTTTTTTCATTTTTTCGGCTGAAATGGTCCTAAAATCGTTCTAGAGCACGTCGAGACGTGAAAAACGACATAAATTTCGTCGCTGGAGCTCAAAAATTGGGAATTTTACGAGGTCGAAATTTTCGAAAAAATCGCCGACCCCGGACCTGGAAATTTTTAAAAAATTCGAAAAAAATTTTTTTTCATTTTTTCGGCTCACAATGGTTCTAAAATCGTTCTAGAGCCCATGGAGACGTGAAAAACGACATAAATTTCGTCGCTGGGGCTCAAAAATTGACAATTTTAGGAAGTCGAATTTTTAAAAAAATTTTCGAAATTTTCGAAAAAAATCGAAAAAAAATTTTTTTTCATTTTTTCGGCTGAAATGGTCCTAAAATCGTTCTAGAGCACGTCGAGACGTGAAAAACGACATAAATTTCGTCGCTGGAGCTCAAAAATTGGGAATTTTACGAGGTCGAAATTTTCGAAAAAATCGCCGACCCCGGACCTGGAAATTTTTAAAAAATTCGAAAAAAATTTTTTTTCATTTTTTCGGCTCAAATGGTTCTAAAATCGTTCTAGAGCCCATGGAGACCTGAAAAACGACATAAATTTCGTCGCTGCTGCTCAAAAATTGACAATTTTAGGAAGTCGAATTTTTAAGAAAATTTTCGAAATTTTCGAAAAAAATCGAAAAAAAATTTTTTTTCATTTTTTCGGCTGAAATGGTCCTAAAATCGTTCTAGAGCACGTCGAGACGTGAAAAACGACATAAATTTCGTCGCTGGAGCTCAAAAATTGGGAATTTTACGAGGTCGAAATTTTCGAAAAAATCGCCGACCCCGGACCTGGAAATTTTTAAAAAATTCGAAAAAAATTTTTTTTCATTTTTTCGGCTCAAATGGTTCTAAAATCGTTCTAGAGCCCATGGAGACGTGAAAAACGACATAAATTTCGTCGCTGCTGCTCAAAAATTGACAATTTTAGGAAGTCGAATTTTTTAAAAAAATTTTCGAAATTTTCGAAAAAAATCGAAAAAAATTTTTTTTTCATTTTTTCGGCTCAGATGGTCCTAAAATCGTTCTAGAGCACGTCGAGACGTGAAAAACGACATAAATTTCGTCGCTGGAGCTCAAAAATTGGGAATTTTACGAGGTCGAAATTTTCGAAAAAATCGCCGACCCCGGACCTGGAAATTTTTAAAAAATTCGAAAAAATTTTTTTTCATTTTTTCGGCTCAAATGGTTCTAAAATCGTTCTAGAGCCCATGGAGACGTGAAAAACGACATAAATTTCGTCGCTGGAGCTCAAAAATTGACAATTTTAGGAAGTCGAATTTTTAAAAAAATTTTCGAAATTTTCGAAAAAAATCGAAGAAAAATTTTTTTTCATTTTTTCGGCCGAAATGGTTCTACAATCGTTCTAGAGCACGTCGAGACGTGAAAAACGAACATAAATTTTCGTCGCTGGAGCTCAAAAATTGGGAATTTTAGGAGGTCGAAATTTTCGAAAAAATCGCCGACCCCGGACCTGGAAATTTTTAAAAAATTCGAAAAAAATTTTTTTTCATTTTTTCGGCTCAAATGGTTCTTAAAATCGTTCTAGAGCCCATGGAGACCTGAAAAACGACATAAATTTCGTCGCTGCTGCTCAAAAATTGACAATTTTAGGAAGTCGAATTTTTAAGAAAATTTTCGAAATTTTCGAAAAAAATCGAAAAAAAATTTTTTTTCATTTTTTCGGCTGAAAATGGTCCTAAAATCGTTCTAGAGCACGTCGAGACGTGAAAAACGACATAAATTTCGTCGCTGGAGCTCAAAAATTGGGAATTTTACGAGGTCGAAATTTTCGAAAAAATCGCCGACCCCGGACCTGGAAATTTTTAAAAAATTCGAAAAAAATTTTTTTTCATTTTTTCGGCTCAAATGGTTCTAAAATCGTTCTAGAGCCCATGGAGACCTGAAAAACGACATAAATTTCGTCGCTGGGGCTCAAAAATTTGACAATTTTAGGAAGTCGAATTTTTAAAAAAATTTTCGAAATTTTCGAAAAAAATCCAAAAAAAAATTTTTTTTCATTTTTTCGGCTGAGAATGGTCCTAAAATCGTTCTAGAGCACGTCGAGACGTGAAAAACGACATAAATTTCGTCGCTGGAGCTCAAAAATTGGGAATTTTACGAGGTCGAAATTTTCGAAAAAATCGCCGAACCCGGACCTGGAAATTTTTAAAAAATTCGAAAAAAATTTTTTTTCATTTTTTCGGCTCAAATGGTTCTAAAATCGTTCTAGAGCCCATGGAGACGTGAAAAACGACATAAATTTCGTCGCTGGGGCTCAAAAATTGACAATTTTAGGAAGTCGAATTTTTAAAAAAATTTTCGAAATTTTCGAAAAAAATCGAAAAAAAATTTTTTTTCATTTTTTCGGCTGAAATGGTCCTAAAATCGTTCTAGAGCACGTCGAGACGTGAAAAACGACATAAATTTCGTCGCTGGAGCTCAAAAATGGGAATTTTACGAGGTCGAAATTTTCGAAAAAATCGCCGACCCCGGACCTGGAAATTTTTAAAAAATTCGAAAAAAATTTTTTCTCATTTTTTCGGCTCAAATGGTTCTAAAATCGTTCTAGAGCCCATGGAGACGTGAAAAACGACATAAATTTCGTCGCTGGGGCTCAAAAATTGACAATTTTAGGAAGTCGAATTTTTAAAAAAATTTTCGAAATTTTCGAAAAAAATCGAAAAAAAATTTTTTTTCATTTTTTCGGCTGAAATGGTCCTAAAATCGTTCTAGACCACGTCGAGACGTGAAAAACGACATAAATTTCGTCGCTGGAGCTCAAAAATTGGGAATTTTACGAGGTCGAAATTTTCGAAAAAATCGCCGACCCCGGACCTGGAAATTTTTAAAAAATTCGAAAAAAATTTTTTTTCATTTTTTCGGCTCAAATGGTTCTAAAATCGTTCTAGAGCCCATGGAGACGTGAAAAACGACATAAATTTCGTCGCTGGGGCTCATAAATTGACAATTTTAGGAAGTCGAATTTTTAAAAAAATTTTCGAAATTTTCGGAAAAAATAGAAAAAAAATTTTTTTTCATTTTTTCGGTTGAAATGGTTCTAAAATCGCTCTAGAGCACGTCGAGACGTGAAAAACGACATAAATTTCGTCGCTGGAGCTCAAAAATTGACAATTTTACGAGGTCGAAATTTTCGAAAAAATCGCCGACCCCGGACCTGGAAATTTTTAAAAAATTCGAAAAAAATTTTTTTTCATTTTTTCGGCTCAAATGGTTCTAAAATCGTTCTAGAGCCCATGGAGACGTGAAAAACGACATAAATTTCGTCGCTGGGGCTCAAAAATTGACAATTTTAGGAAGTCGAATTTTTAAAAAAATTTTCGAAATTTTCGAAAAAAATCGAAAAAAAATTTTTTTTCATTTTTTCGGCTGAAATGGTCCTAAAATCGTTCTAGAGCACGTCGAGACGTGAAAAACGACATAAATTTCGTCGCTGGAGCTCAAAAATTGGGAATTTTACGAGGTCGAAATTTTCGAAAAAATCGCCGACCCCGGACCTGGAAATTTTTAAAAAATTCGAAAAAAATTTTTTTTCATTTTTTCGGCTCAAATGGTTCTAAAATCGTTCTAGAGCCCATGGAGACGTGAAAAACGACATAAATTTCGTCGCTGGGGCTCAAAAATTGACAATTTTAGGAAGTCGAATTTTTAAAAAAATATTCGCAATTTTCGAAAAAAATCGAAAAAAATTTTTTTTTCATTTTGTCGGCTGAAATGGTCCTAAAATCGTTCTAGAGCACGTCGAGACGTGAAAAACGACATAAATTTCGTCGCTGGAGCTCAAAAATTGGGAATTTTACGAGGTCGAAATTTTCGAAAAAATCGCCGACCCCGGACCTGGAAATTTTTAAAAAATTCGAAAAAAATTTTTTTTTCATTTTTTCGGCTCAAATGGTTCTAAAATCGTTCTAGAGCCCATGGAGACGTGAAAAACGACATAAATTTCGTCGCTGGGGCTCAAAAATTGACAATTTTAGGAAGTCGAATTTTTAAAAAAATTTTCGAAATTTTCGAAAAAAATCGAAAAAAATTTTTTTTTCATTTTTTCGGCTGAAATGGTCCTAAAATCGTTCTAGAGCACGTCGAGACGTGAAAAACGACATAAATTTCGTCGCTGGAGCTCAAAAATTGGGAATTTTACGAGGTCGAAATTTTCGAAAAAATCGCCGACCCCGGACCTGGAAATTTTTAAAAAATTCGAAAAAAATTTTTTTTCATTTTTTCGGCTCAAATGGTTCTAAAATCGTTCTAGAGCCCATGGAGACGTGAAAAACGACATAAATTTCGTCGCTGGGGCTCAAAAATTGACAATTTTAGGAAGTCGAATTTTTAAGAAAATTTTCGAAATTTTCGAAAAAAATCGAAAAAAAATTTTTTTTCATTTTTTCGGCTGAAATGGTCCTAAAATCGTTCTAGAGCACGTCGAGACGTGAAAAACGACATAAATTTCGTCGCTGGAGCTCAAAAATTGGGAATTTTACGAGGTCGAAATTTTCGAAAAAATCGCCGACCCCGGACCTGGAAATTTTTAAAAAATTCGAAAAAAATTTTTTTTCATTTTTTCGGCTCAAATGGTTCTAAAATCGTTCTAGAGCCCATGGAGACGTGAAAAACGACATAAATTTCGTCGCTGGGGCTCAAAAATTGACAATTTTAGGAAGTCGAATTTTTAAAAAAATATTCGCAATTTTCGAAAAAAATCGAAAAAAAATTTTTTTTCATTTTTTCGGCTGAAATGGTCCTAAAATCGTTCTAGAGCACGTCGAGACGTGGAAAAACGACATAAATTTCGTCGCTGGAGCTCAAAAATTGGGAATTTTACGAGGTCGAAATTTTCGAAAAAATCGCCGACCCCGGACCTGGAAATTTTTAAAAAATTCGAAAAAAATTTTTTTTCATTTTTTCGGCTCAAATGGTTCTAAAATCGTTCTAGAGCCCATGGAGACGTGAAAAACGACATAAATTTCGTCGCTGGGGCTCAAAAATTGACAATTTTAGGAAGTCGAATTTTTAAAAAAATTTTCGAAATTTTCGAAAAAAATCGAAAAAAAATTTTTTTTTCATTTTTTCGGCTGAAATGGTCCTAAAATCGTTCTAGAGCACGTCGAGACGTGAAAAACGACATAAATTTCGTCGCTGGAGCTCAAAAATTGGGAATTTTACGAGGTCGAATTTTTCGAAAAAATCGCCGACCCCGGACCTGGAAATTTTTAAAAAATTCGAAAAAAATTTTTTTTCATTTTTTCGGCTCAAATGGTTGTAAAATCGTTCTAGAGCCCATCGAGACGTGAAAAACGACATAAATTTCGTCGCTGGAGCTCAAAAATTGACAATTTTTGGAAGTCGAATTTTTAAAAAAATTTTCGAAATTTTCGAAAAAAATCGAAAAAAAATTTTTTTTCATTTTTTCGGCTGAAATGGTCCTAAAATCGTTCTAGAGCACGTCGAGACGTGAAAAACGACATAAATTTCGTCGCTGGAGCTCAAAAATTGGGAATTTTACGAGGTCGAAATTTTCGAAAAAATCGCCGACCCCGGACCTGGAAATTTTTAAAAAATTCGAAAAAAATTTTTTTTCATTTTTTCGGCTTAAATGGTTCTAAAATCGTTCTAGAGCCCATGGAGACGTGAAAAACGACATAAATTTCGTCGCTGGGGCTCAAAAATTGACAATTTTAGGAAGTCGAATTTTTAAAAAAATTTTCGAAATTTTCGAAAAAAATCGAAAAAAAATTTTTTTTCATTTTTTCGGCTGAAATGGTTCTAAAATCTTTCTAGAGCACGTCGAGACGTGAAAAACGACATAAATTTCGTCGCTGGAGCTCAAAAATTGGGAATTTTACGAGGTCGAAATTTTCGAAAAAATCGCCGACCCCGGACCTGGAAATTTTCGAAAAAAATCGAAAAAAAATTTTTTTTCATTTTTTCGGCTCAAATGGTTCTAAAATCGTTCTAGAGCCCATGGAGACGTGAAAAACGACATAAATTTCGTCGCTGGGGCTCAAAAATTGACAATTTTAGGAAGTCGAATTTTTAAAAAAATTTTCGAAATTTTCGAAAAAAATCGAAAAAAAATTTTTTTTCATTTTTTCGGCTGAAATGGTCCTAAAATCGTTCTAGAGCACGTCGAGACGTGAAAAACGACATAAATTTCGTCGCTGGAGCTCAAAAATTGGGAATTTTACGAGGTCGAAATTTTCGAAAAAATCGCCGACCCCGGACCTGGAAATTTTTAAAAAATTCGAAAAAAATTTTTTTTCATTTTTTCGGCTCAAATGGTTCTAAAATCGTTCTAGAGCCCATGGAGACGTGAAAAACGACATAAATTTCGTCGCTGGGGCTCAAAAATTGACAATTTTAGGAAGTCGAATTTTTAAAAAAATTTTCGAAATTTTCGAAAAAAATCGAAAAAAAATTTTTTTTCATTTTTTCGGCTGAAATGGTCCTAAAATCGTTCTAGAGCACGTCGAGACGTGAAAAACGACATAAATTTCGTCGCTGGAGCTCAAAAATTGGGAATTTTACGAGGTCGAAATTTTCGAAAAAATCGCCGACCCCGGACCTGGAAATTTTTAAAAAATTCGAAAAAAATTTTTTTTCATTTTTTCGGCTCAAATTGTTCTAAAATCGTTCTAGAGCCCATGGAGACGTGAAAAACGACATAAATTTCGTCGCTGGGGCTCAAAAATTGACAATTTTGGGAAGTCGAATTTTTAAAAAAATTTTCGAAATTTTCGAAAAAAATCGAAAAAAAAATTTTTTTTCATTTTTTCGGCTGAAATGGTCCTAAAATCGTTCTAGAGCACGTCGAGACGTGAAAAACGACATAAATTTCGTCGCTGCAGCTCAAAAATTGGGAATTTTACGAGGTCGAAATTTTCGAAAAAATCGCCGACCCCGGACCTGGAAATTTTTAAAAAATTCGAAAAAAATTTTTTTTCATTTTTTCGGCTCAAATGGTTCTAAAATCGTTCTAGAGCCCATGGAGACGTGAAAAACGACATAAATTTCGTCGCTGGAGCTCAAAAATTGACAATTTTAGGAAGTCTAATTTTTAAAAAAATTTTCGAAATTTTCGAAAAAAATCGAAAAAAAAATTTTTTTTCATTTTTTCGGCTGAAATGGTCCTAAAATCGTTCTAGAGCACGTCGAGACGTGAAAAACGACATAAATTTTCGTCGCTGGAGCTCAAAAATTGGGAATTTTTACGAGGTCGAAATTTTCGAAAAAATCGCCGACCCCGGACCTGGAAATTTTTAAAAAATTCGAAAAAAATTTTTTTTCATTTTTTCGGCTCAAATGGTTCTAAAATCGTTCTAGAGCCCATGGAGACGTGAAAAACGACATAAATTTCGTCGCTGGAGCTCAAAAATTGACAATTTTAGGAAGTCTAATTTTTAAAAAAATTTTCGAAATTTTCGAAAAAAATCGAAAAAAAAATTTTTTTTTCATTTTTTCGGCTGAAATGGTCCTAAAATCGTTCTAGAGCACGTCGAGACGTGAAAAACGACATAAATTTCGTCGCTGCAGCTCAAAAATTGGGAATTTTACGAGGTCGAAATTTTCGAAAAAATCGCCGACCCGGGACCTGGAAATTTTTAAAAAATTCGAAAAAAATTTTTTTTCATTTTTTCGGCTCAAATGGTCCTAAAATCGTTCTAGAGCCCATGGAGACGTGAAAAACGACATAAATTTCGTCGCTGGGGCTCAAAAATTGACAATTTTAGGAAGTCGAATTTTTAAATAAATTTTCGAAATTTTCGAAAAAAATCGAAAAAAATTTTTTTTTCATTTTTTCGGCTGAAATGGTTCTAAAATCTTTCTAGAGCACGTCGAGACGTGAAAAACTACATAAATTTCGTCGCTGGAGCTCAAAAATTGGGAATTTTACGAGGTCGAAATTTTCGAAAAAATCGCCGACCCCGGACCTGGAAATTTTTAAAAAATTCGAAAAAAATTTTTTTTTTCATTTTTTCGGCTCAAATGGTTCTAAAATCGTTCTAGAGCCCATGGAGACGTGAAAAACGACATAAATTTCGTCGCTGGGGCTCAAAAATTGACAATTTTAGGAAGTCGAATTTTTAAAAAAAATTTTCGAAATTTTCGAAAAAAATCGAAAAAAAATTTTTTTTCATTTTTTCGGCTGAAATGGTCCTAAAATCGTTCTAGAGCACGTCGAGGCGTGAAAAACGACATAAATTTCGTCGCTGGAGCTCAAAAATTGGGAATTTTACGAGGTCGAAATTTTCGAAAAAATCGCCGACCCCGGACCTGGAAATTTTTAAAAAATTCTAAAAAAATTTTTTTTCATTTTTTCGGCTCAAATGGTTCTAAAATCGTTCTAGAGCCCATGGAGACGTGAAAAACGACATAAATTTCGTCGCTGGGGCTCAAAAATTGACAATTTTAGGAAGTCGAATTTTTCAAAAAATTTTCGAAATTTTCGAAAAAAATCGAAAAAAAATTTTTTTCATTTTTTCGGCTGAAATGGTCCTAAAATCGTTCTAGAGCACGTCGAGACGTGAAAAACGACATAAATTTCGTCGCTGGAGCTCAAAAATTGGGAATTTTACGAGGTCGAAATTTTCGAAAAAATCGCCGACCCCGGAGGTGGAAATTTTTAAAAAATTCGAAAAAAATTTTTTTTCATTTTTTCGGCTCAAATGGTTCTAAAATCGTTCTAGAGCCCATGGAGACGCTGAAAAAACGACATAAATTTCGTCGCTGGGGCTCAAAAAATTGACAATTTTAGGAAGTCGAATTTTTAAAAAAATTTTCGAAATTTTCGAAAAAAAATCGAAAAAAAAATTTTTTTTCATTTTTTTCGGCTGAAATGGTCCTAAAATCGTTCTAGAGCACGTCGAAACGTGAAAAACGACATAAATTTCGTCGCTGGAGCTCAAAAATTGGGAATTTTACGAGGTCGAAATTTTCGAAAAAATCGCCGACCCCGGACCTGGAAATTTTTTAAAAAATTCGAAAAAAATTTTTTTTCATTTTTTCGGCTCAAACGGTTCTAAAATCGTTCTAGAGCCCATGGAGACGTGAAAAACGACATAAATTTCGTCGCTGGGGCTCAAAAATTGACAATTTTAGGAAGTCGAATTTTTAAAAAAATTTTCGAAATTTTCGAAAAAAATCGAAAAAAAATTTTTTTTCATTTTTTCGGCTGAAATGGTCTTAAAATCGTTCTAGAGCACGTCGAGACGTGAAAAACGACATAAATTTCGTCGCTGGAGCTCAAAAATTGGGAATTTTACGAGGTCGAAATTTTCGAAAAAATCTCCGACCCCGGACCTGGAAATTTTTAAAAAATTCGAAAAAAATTTTTTTTCATTTTTTCGGCTCAAATGGTTCTAAAATCGTTCTAGAGCCCATGGAGACGTGAAAAACGACATAAATTTCGTCGCTGGGGCTCAAAAATTGACAATTTTAGGAAGTCGAATTTTTCAAAAAATTTTCGAAATTTTCGAAAAAAATCGAAAAAAATTTTTTTTTTCATTTTTTCGGCTGAAATGGTCCTAAAATCGTTCTAGAGCACGTCGAGACGTGAAAAACGACATAAATTTCGTCGCTGGAGCTCAAAAATTGGGAATTTTACGAGGTCGAAATTTTCGAAAAAATCGCTGACCCCGGACCTGGAAATTTTTAAAAAATTCGAAAAAAATTTTTTTTCATTTTTTCGGCTCAAATGGTTCTAAAATCGTTCTAGAGCCCATGGAGACGTGAAAAACGACATAAATTTCGTCGCTGGGGCTCAAAAATTGACAATTTTAGGAAGTCTAATTTTTAAAAAAATTTTCGAAATTTTCGAAAAAAATCGAAAAAAAATTTTTTTTCATTTTTTCGGCTGAAATGGTCCTAAAATCGTTCTAGAGCACGTCGAGACGTGAAAAACGACATAAATTTCGTCGCTGGAGCTCAAAAATTGGGAATTTTACAAGGTCGAAATTTTCGAAAAAATCGCCAACCCCGGACCTTTAAATTTTTAAAAAATTCGAAAAAAATTTTTTTTCATTTTTTTCGGCTCAAATGGTTCTAAAATCGTTCTAGAGCCCATGGAGACGTGAAAAACGACATAAATTTCGTCGCTGGGGCTCAAAAATTGACAATTTTAGGAAGTCGAATTTTTAAAAAAATTTTCGAAATTTTCGAAAAAAAATCGAAAAAAAATTTTTTTTCATTTTTTCGGCTGAAATGGTCCTAAAATCGTTCTAGAGCACGTCGAGACGTGAAAAACGACATAAATTTCGTCGCTGGAGCTCAAAAATTGGGAATTTTACGAGGTCGAAATTTTCGAAAAAATCGCCGACCCCGGACCTGGAAATTTTTTAAAAAATTCGAAAAAAATTTTTTTTCATTTTTTCGGCTCAAATGGTTCTAAAATCGTTCTAGAGCCCATGGAGACGTGAAAAACGACATAAATTTCGTCGCTGGGGCTCAAAAATTGACAATTTTAGGAAGTCGAATTTTTAAAAAAATATTCGCAATTTTCGAAAAAAATCGAAAAAAAATTTTTTTCATTTTTTCGGCTGAAATGGTCCTAAAATCGTTCTAGAGCACGTCGAGACGTGAAAAACGACATAAATTTCGTCGCTGGAGCTCAAAAATTGGGAATTTTACGAGGTCGAAATTTTCGAAAAAATCGCCGACCCCGGACCTGGAAATTTTTAAAAAATTCGAAGAAAATTTTTTTTCATTTTTTCGGCTCAAATGGTTCTAAAATAGTTCTAGAGCCCATGGAGACGTGAAAAACGACATAAATTTCGTCGCTGGGGCTCAAAAGTTGACAATTTTAGGAAGTCGAATTTTTAAAAAAATTTTCGAAATTTTCGAAAAAAATCGAAAAAAAATTTTTTTTCATTTTTTCGGCTGAAATGGTCCTAAAATCGTTCTAGAGCACGTCGAGACGTGAAAAACGACATAAATTTCGTCGCTGGAGCTCAAAAATTGGGAATTTTACGAGGTCGAAATTTTCGAAAAAATCGCCAACCCCGGACCTTTAAATTTTTAAAAAATTCGAAAAAAATTTTTTTTCATTTTTTCGGCTCAAATGGTTCTAAAATCGTTCTAGAGCCCATGGAGACGTGAAAAACGACATAAATTTCGTCGCTGGGGCTCAAAAATTGACAATTTTAGGAAGTCGAATTTTTAAAAAAATATTCGCAATTTTCGAAAAAAATCGAAAAAAATTTTTTTTTCATTTTGTCGGCTGAAATGGTCCTAAAATCGTTCTAGAGCACGTCGAGACGTGAAAAACGACATAAATTTCGTCGCTGGAGCTCAAAAATTGGGAATTTTACGAGTTCGAAATTTTCGAAAAAATCGCCGACCCCGGACCTGTAAATTTTTAAAAAATTCGAAAAAAATTTTTTTTCATTTTTTCGGCTCAAATGGTTCTAAAATCGTTCTAGAGCCCATGGAGACGTGAAAAACGACATAAATTTCGTCGCTGGGGCTCAAAAATTGACAATTTTAGGAAGTCGAATTTTTAAATAAATTTTCGAAATTTTCGAAAAAAATCGAAAAAAAATTTTTTTTCATTTTTTCGGCTGAAATGGTCCTAAAATCGTTCTAGAGCACGTCGAGACGTGAAAAACGACATAAATTTCGTCGCTGGAGCTCAAAAATTTTTAATTTTACGAGGTCTAAATTTTCGAAAAAATCGCCGACCCCGGACCTTTAAATTTTTAAAAAATTCGAAAAAAATTTTTTTTCATTTTTTCGGCTCAAATGGTTCTAAAATCGTTCTAGAGCCCATGGAGACGTGAAAAACGACATAAATTTCGTCGCTGGGGCTCAAAAATTGACAATTTTAGGAAGTCGAATTTTTAAAAAAATATTCGCAATTTTCGAAAAAAATCGAAAAAAAATTTTTTTCATTTTTTCGGCTGAAATGGTCCTAAAATCGTTCTAGAGCACGTCGAGACGTGAAAAACGACATAAATTTCGTCGCTGGAGCTCAAAAATTGGGAATTTTACGAGGTCGAAATTTTCGAAAAAATCGCCGACCCCGGACCTGGAAATTTTTAAAAAATTCGAAAAAAATTTTTTTTCATTTTTTCGGCTCAAATGGTTCTAAAATCGTTCTAGAGCCCATGGAGACGTGAAAAACGACATAAATTTCGTCGCTGGGGCTCAAAAATTGACAATTTTAGGAAGTCGAATTTTTAAAAAAATATTCGCAATTTTCGAAAAAAATCGAAAAAAAATTTTTTTCATTTTTTCGGCTGAAATGGTCCTAAAATCGTTCTAGAGCACGTCGAGACGTGAAAAACGACATAAATTTCGTCGCTGGAGCTCAAAAATTGTCAATTTTAGGAAGTCGAATTTTTAAAAAAATTTTCGAGGAAATTTTTAAAAAATTCGAAAAAAGTTTTTTTTCATTTTTTCGGCTCAAATGGTTCTAAAATCGTTCTAGAGCCCATGGAGACGTGAAAAACGACATAAATTTCGTCGCTGGGGCTCAAAAATTGGGAATTTTACGAGGTCGAAATTTTCGAAAAAATCGCCGACCCCGGACCTGGAAATTTTTGAAAAAAATCGAAAAAAAATTTTTTTTCATTTTTTCGGCTCAAATGGTTCTAAAATCGTTCTAGAGCCCATGGAGACGTGAAAAACGACATAAATTTCGTCGCTGGGGCTCAAAAATTGACAATTTTAGGAAGTCGAATTTTTAAAAAAATTTTCGAAATTTTCGAAAAAAATCGAAAAAAAATTTTTTTTCATTTTTTCGGCTGAAATGGTCCTAAAATCGTTCTAGAGCACGTCGAGACATGAAAAACGACATAAATTTCGTCGCTGGAGCTCAAAAATTGGGAATTTTACGAGGTCGAAATTTTCGAAAAAATCGCCGACCCCGTCCTGGAAATTTTTAAAAAATTCGAAAAAAATTTTTTTTCATTTTTTCGGCTCAAATGGTTCTAAAATCGTTCTAGAGCCCATGGAGACGTGAAAAACGACATAAATTTCGTCGCTGGAGCTCAAAAATTGACAATTTTAGGAAGTCGAATTTTTAAAAAAATTTTCGAAATTTTTGGAAAAAAATCGAAAAAAAATTTTTTTTCATTTTTTCGGCTGAAATGGTCCTAAAATCGTTCTAGAGCACGTCGAGACGTGAAAAACGACATAAATTTCGTCGCTGGAGCTCAAAAATTGGGAATTTTACGAGGTCGAAATTTTCGAAAAAATCGCCGACCCCGGACCTGGAAATTTTTAAAAAATTCGAAAAAAAATTTTTTTCATTTTTTCGGCTCAAATGGTTCTAAAATCGTTCTAGAGCCCGTGGAGACGTGAAAAACGACATAAATTTCGTCGCTGGGGCTCAAAAATTGACAATTTTAGGAAGTCGAATTTTTCAAAAAAATTTTCGAAATTTTCGAAAAAAATCGAAAAAAAATTTTTTTCATTTTTTCGGCTGAAATGGTCCTAAAATCGTTCTAGAGCACGTCGAGACGTGAAAAACGACATAAATTTCGTCGCTGGGGCTCAAAAATTGGCAATTTTAGGAAGTCGAATTTTTAAAAAAATTTTCGAAATTTTCGAAAAAAATCGAAAAAAAATTTTTTTTCATTTTTTCGGCTGAAATGGTCCCAAAATCGTTCTAGAGCACGTCGAGACGTGAAAAACGACATAAATTTCGTCGCTGGAGCTCAAAAATTGGGAATTTTACGAGGTCGAAATTTTCGAAAAAATCGCCGACCCCGGACCT
>CBXJ02000695.1:0-15052 GCA_000612645.2 Trichuris muris
TTCATCGTTTTCTTCACAGGCTTGTCTGAATAACCTGTCTTTCAAAGGGCAGCTTTTAATTTTATTAACAGCGGTAATGACATTATTTAAGGAGCGATGCAGACGATCTGTGAGTCGTTTCGCAACTAAATGTTGGCGGTGAATCACGCAGTGCACAGCTAGCAAGTCCGGTACTCATCTTTTCAAATGGGAAATAAATCCCCGATAGCATCCCACCATTTGAAGGGGCGCCATCCGTCGCAACTGCCATTATATTTGCGAGTGGAATTCCTTTCTCTTCAAAGAACTCTTGCAGAACTAGGAATATAGATTCACCCTTAGTATCTGTTACCAAATCTTTGGAAAACAATAGTTCCTCAACTATTTTTCTTCCCTTATTAGACCGAACATATGCTAGCAGTAGAGCTTCATCCTGCGGCAAAATCGATTCGTCCAGCTGTAATGAAAATTGCATGGCACTTAAAAAATTGCACAACGTGTTTTCTACATCAGTAGCAATTTCATCAATACGCCGTTGCGCTGTATTTTTGCTCAAAGGAATTTTACGGATAATGTCGGTTGCCGGCACATGTATTACAGTACGTAAGACGTCACTGACAGCCGGAAGTAGCAGTTCTTCCCGGTGCAATGCCGGTCACTGCTTCAGTTGCCACCTGAGCATTATGCGAAGATGCTCAGCTGGAGGGATGGCCCCCTCACCTACGGAGCGTGACCGAATGGGAACTCACATCAAAACAGACTGCAACAGACCTTTAACTTCAGGTATACGCATGCACGCAAGCTTTAACAACCGGTAGTAGAGAGATTCCCGCAGTCAAATCGAGCTGATTAAAAGTATTTCCTTTTCTTCCATAACGATTGCTATGATAGTACGAAGAACACCGTTGGAATGAGTTTTATTCACAAATGTAAATGCCGTAGCTTTCGGGACCAAGCGCGTCCCGTCTTCAGCGGTTAAACAAGAGGGGCGCGCTTGGTCCCGAAAGCTACGGTATTTACATTTGTAAATAAAACTCATTCCAACGGTGTTCGTCGTACTATCATATCATGCACAATTACACAGTTACAAAAAAGTCCAATTTTTAATAACAATTGCTGTCTAACATAACCGTTCAACTTGATTAAATCTTTAAACTGGCATTAAATTTGATTCCTGAGTTATCCCAAGGCGGTTAATCTCGCTAACTGTGAGTCTAGTGTTAACGCAAGGTAGTTAGAATGGTGAACCACGTGTCCCTTGTTGAAGAAACGGTTAAATTGGTTAAACTTTTAAAGGATATCTTGTCAACCATGCGGCAAGTTTTGAGTATCTATGAATTTCTTCTCAATAATTCGCGGTAAAATTACTGTAGCTGGTATCTGTAACCTGTCAAGGAAGCAGTCGTAATGACGTTATTGACCATGAGTCCTCTGTTAACGCACATCGATTAAACTTATCAACCATGGTTAATATTTTAGACCAACCGTTAAACTTGATTAAACAATTACAGCGGCATTAACCAAGATTCCCCAGTTATCCGAAGGTGGTTAAAATTGTTAACCGTGAGTGTTTACCCAAAGTGGGGTAAACTTGTTAACCATGTGTCCTGTATTGGCCCAACGGATAAATTTGTTTAAACTTTTAAACGATATTTTGTCAACCATGGGTCAACTTTTGAGTATGTATGAATTTCCTCTCTACAATTCACGTTAACATTACGGTTGGTGCCTTCTGTAAGGTCTCAAGGCAGCTGTGGTAAAGGGTATTATAACCAGTAGTTCTGTGTTGATCGATAGTATTTTACTTGTCAACCACGAGTCCAGTGTTATCATAACGTTTAAACTTGGTTAAACTTTTAAACAGATATGAACCATGAAACCTGCGTTACCCCAGGGTGTGGAACTTCTGAACCGCGTATAATATTTTAACCCCAGAGTTGAAGTTTGTTAAACTTTTAAAGGATATCCTTCATCCATGCGTCAGGGTTTGAGCATCTATAACTTTCTTTTCAACAATTCACGGAAAATTTACTGTTGTTGCCATCTGTTACTTGTGCAGGATGCTCTCGCAATGGAGATATTAAGCATTAGTAGTATACTGACCCATGGCGGTTTAACATGTCAACCACAATTCCTGTGTTAACTTAGCGGTTAAAGATGGTTAATCTTTGAAACAGGTTGTAGAGGCTCACCACCAGCTCGTGATATCACAACTCAACAACGTTTACTTTCTTTTGTGGGGCGCTTATATACATGGGTCGCGTTGGGCATTTAGGTCGTGACCTTTCGTGCCAAAAAACATGTTATTCGTTACTGTTGTGGTAATAGACACGTGCGTAATTATCGTAGAAATAGGAAGGGGAAAAAGGGAAAACGATACATTCTTTTAGGTCGCTACAGGTATCCCCCACCCAGTGTCAGCGATACGTGGAGAAACGATCCGGTAAGCGTACGACGCGACCAAAACGGGTTTTCCTGATTACGTCAGAATTCGGTTTCGTGGTCGATCCGGATTTCCCTTGGGAGCTGTCCTCTGCTGGTAGGAAGGCTGGCTTCAATCGGTCGAGACCGATCACGCGTTGTTTCCCGCGCATATCCAAGGTGAAAAATTTTGTATTTCGTTCTATGACGCGATACGGTCCGTCGTACGGTGTAGTTAATGGTTTCTTCACTCCTCCTTTTCGGATGAATACGTGTGAAGTGCTCATCTGGTCTTTGTGGACAAATGGGGTTAGGCTGCCATGATGGCTTGTCGTAGTCGGTATCATTTTTTGGATGGCGATACGTATGTCTGAAACAAGGTCAAAGCCAGTACCTGTGGGTTGCTTGGAAGTGGCAATAAATTCCCCGGGGAGACAAATTGTTTGTCCATAAAGCAGTTCTGCTACGGAGAATCCTATGTCTTCCTTGACTGCTGCGCGCATACCCAATAAGACGAGTGGAAGAGCTTGCAACCAGTTGTCCTTCTTGTGACACGTTATTGCGGTCTTTAGTTGTCTGTGCATGCGTTCCACCAAGCCGTTTGCTTTCGGGTTGTAGGCAGTAGTCCTAGTACGCTTAATGCCCAAAAACTCGGTAAGGTGATTGAACATAGACGATTCGAATTGGCGACCTTGATCGGTGGTTAAGGTTTTTGGGACTCCAAATCGACTTACCCAGGCATGTAGAAACGCCAATGCTATAGTTTCCGTGGATGTGTTTTGTATGGGTATAGCCTCTGGCCATCTAGTACATCTGTCGATGCACGTAAGGATGTAAGAGTATCCTTGGGCTGGCGGCAATGGTCCGACGATGTCAATGTGGACATGCGAGAAACGTTCGGTTGGGACTTTGAATTTTCCCAGCGGAGACCGAGTGTGCTTGTGGATTTTCGCTGTCTGACATGCTAGACATTCGCGGGTCCATGTTGTGCAATCTTTTTTGATCGAAGGCCATACAAAACGCTGACGGATCAATTGGCTTGTTGCTCTTATCCCTGGATGTGAGAGGTTATGCAGGTGACTGAAAACAGTTTTCCGGAGCTGCTGTGGAACGAACGGCCTTATGGATGGTGTCGAAACATCGCAATAAATTGAAACGTTTTCGGTTCCAACTGGCAATTGCTTCAAGTTGAGCGCAGTATTGGAGGTCAAGATGTGCTTAAGTTCTTCGTCTTCCGTCTGGGCTTGGGCCAGTTCTTGGTAGTCAATTGGGGACGGGAACGTTACCGCTGAAATGCGGGATAGTCCATCCGCGACTACGTTTGCTGCTCCAGATATGTGACGGATGTCGGTGGTGTATTGTCCGATGAAATCGAGATATCTGGTTTGTCGTGGCGTGCCGTCGTTCGATTTCTTCGTGAAGGCGAAGGTAAGAGGTTTGTGGTCAGTGTACAAAATGAATTGTCGGCCTTCTACCATGTGGCGGAAATACTTGATGGAAGCGTACGCTGCCGTTAGTTCCCGGTCGTATGTACTGTATTTCTGTTGTGCTGACGAAAATTTCTTCGAAAAAAAACCGAGTGGTTGCCATGCCTTGTCTTTCCATTGCTGCAGTCCGGCACCCATAGTCGCGTCTGACGCATCGACCATTAGTGCCAGTGCCCTATTGGGTGATGGATGCTGGAGGAGGGTTGCGTTTGCGAGACTTTCCTTGCATTTGCTGAAAGCTGTTCGGGCTGCTTCGTCGAGGCATAGCGGACGATGATCAGCTTTCTTGCTCCCTCGCATGTAATCGTGAAGAATGGCCTGTGTGGCTGCAGATCCCGGTAGGAATCTGCGGTAAAAGTTGAGCATGGCTAAGAAACGGCGGAGCTCTTGATATGTCTTCGGTAATGGGTAGTCGACGATTATTTGTACCTTTTTTGGTAGAGGTTTCGTTCCTTGGGCGTGAACGAGGTAACCTAGGAACTCTACCTGCGGTGCGCCGAAAACACATTTTTCGGCGTTGATGACTATGCCATATTTCGCCAATCTTTGCAGTAATTCGCGTATGTGTTGCTCGTGTTCTTGCTGTGATTTCGACGCTATCAAGATGTCATCTATGAAGGCGTATGCGAAATCAAGGCCGCGTAAAACTTCATCAATGAATCTTTGAAATGTTTGGGCCGCGTTGCATAAACCAAACGGCATGAAAGGAAATTCGAAAAGACCAAAGGGCGTGATCACTGCCGTCTTTTCCACGTGATCTGGATATACCGGAATTTGGTGATATGCCCTGACCAGGTCGATTTTGGAAAAAGTTGTTTTTTGGTTAGAAGGTGAGCGAAGTCTTGCATGTGCGGTACATGCAAAACTTCGCTCACCAACCGGTATCGGTCCGGTTTCGTTACCTTGTTTAGCTGCCGGAAGTCTCCACAGGGTCGCCAGTCGCCAGTTGCCTTTTTGAGGACCATGTGGAGAGGGTTGGCGTAGTTACTTTTACTTGGTCGGCAAATACCGTGCTGCATCATATATTCGAATTCCTTTTTGGCTGCTGCGTACTTCTGCGGGTCCAGCCTTCGGGCTCTTGCGACAACTGGAGAGTCATCGGTCACGATGTGGTGGACCACGTTGTGCTTTGTTGCCTTGGTGGGCGACCAGGGTTTCGTAACTTCTGGAAATTCAGCGAGGATCCGATGGTACGGCCTGTTGCCATTTATGGTTTTCAATCCGTTTACCGTTGGGTTCCTCAACGTGCCCCTGGTGCTTAGCAATGTGACGCCGTCCACCAGTCTCCTGTTCTTTAAATCCGGAAGTAAGTGGAATTCGCCAAGGAAATCTGCGCCGATGATCGCTTTGGGCACTTCTGCGACGACGAATGGCCATTTGAAGGCACGGCGGAGGCTCAGATCGACAGATATCAATCTGGTTCCATATGTACGAATTTCCGTGTTGTTGGCGGCATATAACTTGTATGTTGATGGGCCGCGCTTGATGTCGGCAGAGGATGCAGGAACTACGGAGACGGTGGCTCCAGTATCGATTAGGTAGCTTTTCCCGCTGACTCGATCCGTTATGAAAAGGCGTGAAGGTCGCTGGTTGAGTGCTCCTCCCGTTCCAGGAGTTCCGAGAGGAGCCACGCTCAGTTTTTTTGAAGACTTGCTGCGTTGAAGTTGCATGGTGGCGAACACTTCCTTGCGTTTTCCTGAAACTGGGTGTGATAGTAACACCAATTCACGTTTTTTTCTCGTCCAAGTGGTCGGACGGGGCTACGTCTGGAGTTGGACGATCGAGGACGCTGAGTCGGATATCTTCTTTCCATCTGTCGTATTCTTCTTGACAATTTGGCTACTTCGGTTTGCAGTTCGGAAACGATGCTGTCCTGGGCAGTAGAAGGTGGGTTTATCGATGAAACGGATGTGTGGTTAACTTCGTGGACTTTGTCAGCGAGTCGGGCCAGCTTATCTAAGTCCTCCTCTTCGGTTTGAGCCAAGCAGGTTTGGACATTGAGTGGCAGTTGTTGAATCCAAAGTTGCCGAATGATAGCATTTGTACTGCCTACGCTACTAGGCACTTCACGGAGCATCCTTTGCAGAAATCGTGACGGCTTGTCGTCTCCAATTTGCATGCCGCACAGGAGTGTCTGTAGGCGCTTCTGATCTGAGTCCGCGAATCGGTCCAGTATGCGTCGTTTCAGTGCTTCATATTTTCCCTCGAATGGCGGGTTATCCACTATATCGAAACATTGCTCCAAAATAGCAGCTTCCATTCCTCCAACAATGTGGTTGAACTTGGTTTCATCGACTGTTATCCTAGCGATCTGGAATTGCGCTTCTACTCTTTTGAACCAAAGTGCCGGGCTCTGAGTCCAAAATGGCGGTATTTTGACAGCGATGGATTCGACAGACATAGGAATATTGGTCACTCACGGGTCACCAGTGTAGAGGCTCACCACCAGCTCGTGATATCACAACTCAACAACGTTTACTTTCTTTTGTGGGGCGCTTATATACATGGGTCGCGTTGGGCATTTAGGCCGTGACCTTTCGTGCCAAAAAAACATGTTATTCGTTACTGTTGTGGTAATAGACACGTGCGTAATTATCGTAGAAATAGGAAGGGGAAAAAGGGAAAACGATACATTCTTTTAGGTCGCTACAAGGTACTAAAAACGAATCCTGTGTTACCCCAAGGGGTGGAACATGTTAACCATGTGTCGTTTGTTAGCCCAACGGTTAAACGTGGTTAACCTATTAAAGGATGTCCTTTTAACCACGGGTCAACTTTTGTGCATCTATAATATCTACTCAACAATTCAGGGTAAAATTACGGTTACTGCACTCTGTAAGTTGCCAAGGAAGCCCTGGTAATGAAGCACTAACGATGAGTCCTGCGTTAACTTATGGCGCGTTAACTTGTCAACCACGATTGCTGTCTAACAAAACCGTTCAACTTGATTAAATCTTTAAACCGGCATTAATAATGATACCTGAGTTATCCCAAGACGGTTAAACTGGCAAACTGTGAGTCTAGCGTTAAGGCAAGGTAGTTAGACTAGTGAACCACGTGTCCCGTGATGAGGAAACGGTTAAAATTAGTAAAACTTTTAAAGGATATCTTTTCTACCATGCGGCAAGTTTGTAGTATGTATAAAATTCTTCTCAATAATTCACGGTAAAATTACTTCTTCTTCTTCTTCTTGTACATGTATTACCAAATGCAATGAAACTTGCTAACGATGTTAACCATCTTCTCAACAATTCACGGCAAAATTACGGTTTTTGCCATCTGTAACTTGTCCAGGATGCTCTGGCAATGGAGATATTAACCATTAGTAGTCTGCTCACCCATGGCGGTTTGACTTGTCAACCACAATTCCTGTGCTAACTTAACGGTTAAAGATGGTTAATCTTTGAAACAGGTATTGAAAAAGAGTCCTGTGTTACCCCAGGGGGTGGAACTTGTTTACCATGTGTCCATTGTTAGCGCAACGATTAAACATTGTAAACGTATTAAAAAATATACTTTTTCAACCACGGCTCAACTTTTGTGTATCCATAATTTCCTCTCAAAAATTCACGGTAAAATTACGGTTACTGCCCTCTGTTGGTGGCCAAGGAAGCTCTGGTAATGGCAGCATTAACGATGGGTCCTGAGTTAACTAATGGCGGGTTAACTTGTCAACGACGATTGCTGTCTAACAAAACCGTTCAACTTGATCAAATCTTTAAACTGGCATTAAATATGATTCCTGAGTTATCCCTAGGCAGTTAAACTGGCTAACTGTCTGTCTAGTGTTAACGCAAGGTAGTTAGACTGGTGAACTACGTGTCCCTTGTTGAGGAACGTGTTAAAATTGGTTAAACTTTTAAAGGATATCTTTTCAACCATGCGGCAAGTTTTGAGCATCTATAAATTTCTTCTCAATAATTCACGGTAAAATAACTGTAGCTTCTGTCTGTAACTTGTCAAGGAAGCACTCGTAATGACGTTACTAACCGTGAGTCATCTGTTAGCGCACATCGGTTAAACTTGTCAACCACTGTTCCACTTGTTGCCCAACCGTTAAAATGGTTTAAAGATTTACACCGGCATTAGCCAAGATTCCCTGAATTGTCCGAAGTTGATTAAAATTGTTAACCGTGAGTCTTTACAACAAGTTGGGTAAACTTGTTAACCATGTGTCCTGTGTTGACCCAACGGTTAAACTAGGTTAAACTTTTAAAGGGTATCTTGTCAACCATGCGTTAACTATTGAGTATCTATGATTTTGTTCTCAACAATTCCCGGTAAAATTACTATAGCTGCCATCTGCAACTTGTCAAGGAAGCTCTGGTAATGGCTATATTACCCATGAGTCCTGTGTTAAAACATGACGGTTTAACTTGTCAACCACGACTCCTGTGTCAACATAACGGTTAAAGTTGGTTAAGCTTTTAAAGAGGTATTAACTTCGAGTCCTGTGTTACGCAGGGGGTGCAACTTGTTAACCATTTATCCCGTGTTAACCCAACAGTTAAACTTGGTCAAACTACCAAAGGACATTTGTCAACCATGCGTCATCTTTCGAGTATCGATGATATTCTTTTAAACAATTCACTATAAAATTATGGATGCTGCCCTCTGTAACTTGTCAAGGAGCTGTGGTAATGGCGATGTTAAATATGATTCCCGTGTTAAGCCATGGCGGTTTAACTTTTCAACAACGAGTCCTGTGTTAACATAAGTGTTATACTTGGTTAAACTATTAAACAGCTATTAACCATGAGTCCTGTGTCAACCCAGGATGTGGTACTTCTTAACCATGTATCCTGTGTCAACCCAGAGGATAAACATGGTTAAACTTTTAAACAATATCTTGTCAACCATGCGTCAACTTTTGAGTATCTGCGACTTTCTTCTCAACAATTCACGGCAAAATTACGGTTGCTGCCCTCTGTAACATGTCAAGGAAGCTCAGGTAATGGCGATATTAACCATGAGTCCTGCGTTAACCCAACCGTTAAAATTGGTTAATCTTTTAAAGGATATCTTGTCAACCATGCATCAACTTGTGAGTACCTATGACTTTCTTGTCAACAGTTTGCGGTAAAATTACTATAGCTGCCATCTGTAACTTGTCAAGGAAGCTCTGGTAATGACGATATTAACCATGAGTCGTGCGTTAACCCATGACGGGCTAACTTGTCAAACACGATTCCTGTTGTAACCCAACCGTTAAACGTGATTAAACTTCATTTCCTAGGCGTTCTCTTCGATTCCTTGGTCATTTCAAACAAGCTGACCGACGATGAATGAACTGGAAGGGAAATGCTCCCGTTAATTCTTCCTGAACTTCCGGGAACGGTGAAACAAGAGGTCGGTCGCTGTGCAGCAGAGTAAGTATTCGCTACGACTCTACGAATTCGTGCAGATTTTTACAATTCTCCAGACGAAACATTTGCTGACATGGATACTGTGAATTAGGTGCATCTTCTCAATGTTTTTATACGCGATATCGACCGCTTTGCAAACCAATCACTAAGCACTCGAAAAACATACGTGTCATCACATCTGGTCAAATGCACCGAGGTTGTCGTTCGACATGACGCCGCTAAGGGATAGATTGGCTCGATGCTGAAGAAATACGTTTAAAACGGCTGATAATGAAGAAATACGTCGAACCCAACAACCAACCTACACTTCCCGTTACGGGCGTGTTGTGGAGAAATCGCTTGATTCGTCTATTTTCGCAACGTACCACCATAATCACCGGGAAGCTACGTAGCGTGTCCTGTACAAAACTTTCTGCCGCTTATGCAACTTTCCCTTACGCATATCTCACTTAAACATCACTTATGTACAGTAAACATTTCTTCACGGCTGTCCGCAACACCGGTCCGTATCTCAAAGCACGGAAGCCGGCTGCATCACCGTGCCTGTACTACGTCGGTTGGATGAGGAGATAATCGTTGGCTGAGGAATAACGTAGAAACCAAGAACAAAACACTAATTGTCCGAATTATCGCTGCAGTAGGATGACATGAGCAACGAGATACAATACAGGCGACGTGATTTTCCCGATACACTACGGTTTCACAGTCATAAAGAAATATGTCCGAAACATTGGTGGTAGACTACTTATGATAGTACCCTGAATGCATTAACAATATCCTGCCTTGCAAACAAAAGTTTCTCACGGATTTTCCCCGTTAGATGAAGCCTTTTATTTTTACCAATAAAGTCTAAGCTTTCGGACCTTCTCCTCGGTCCGTCCTCAGTACCAAACAAATTACTTGATCGACTGTCCCATCAGTCCATGGTTCAGCGAGCCCCTAAGCTCAACCATCCGGGGCTGACGACGTCAACTATCAGGTCGAACCATGACCGTCAAGCGACTATCGTCTACCCCAGTGGTTGGCAAAGGGGGCGATTTTGAAGTCCAGGTGGGCGATAAGCGCGAAAGGGGCGATTGGGGCGCGGTGAAGGGCTAAGGGGGCGATATCGCCCCCTTTCCTGGGTGAGGGCGATGAAGCCAAATGGAGCGATATTGTGGTTTTAGTGTTGTTACGGATCTCGCCACGAAGAAGCGGAATCGCCTCGAAGTAGTCACTCGGGGCGATTTACGACTGCGGGTCACGTCAATGCGGCCCGAAGTAGTCACTCGGTTTGCTTTTTCATACTCCACTCCAGCCGCCTTGCGCTCTTCGTCCGTTAACGTTTCCTTGACGATGTTCTTCAGCAATGAATCGTGCTCGTGGTATTTAGCTACCCAGCTTCCGCATTGGGACAAAACGCCAGCCGAAAAGCGATCCGAAAAGCTCCAGAAAAGTTTTTCTGGAGCACTTAAACGGCCTTTTTCCTTCAGTTAAGTTAACCATTGAAAAAGAAAGTAACAATAGTCTCCCATTTCTAGACGTACTTGTGAAAAGGAAGAAGGTTCGCTAAATACTACAGTTTATAGAAAACCAACGCATTCTGACAGATATTTAAATTTCTCATCGCATCATCCAATTTCTATAAAAAGAGGTACAGTAAAAGGCATGGTCGACTGTGCCATACGAATTTGCGACCCTCCATGCTTGTATTCAGAATTAAAATATATAAAGCAAACTTTATTAAACAACGGTTACCCTAATTCGTTCATTACAAGCATAGTAAGGCAATGTTTTTCGAGAAAACGGCCAATCCCGGTGATTAACGATATTCCTGAACGACCCATTTTAGTTATCCCATATTTTAGTGGAGTGGGTGAAAGAATAAAACGTTTAGGTCGTTCTCTAAACTTCACCGTCCATTTCAAATCTTCGAGTGGCATTCGGACGATCGTGAGAACGGATAAGACCAAGGTTCCATTTGACAGCAGACCATACGAAATCACCTGTGGTTGCCACGCCTCCTATATTGGAGAAACGGGCAACACTTTATCCCGCAGGTTTCGTGAACACATGGCGTACGTCACCCGTTACAAGAATGAGAAGAAAGACTCAACGGGTTACATACCGTACGCCGTGGCCGACCACAATCCGGCGCTCCGAAAAAGATCATGGAGGAGGCCATCAACGCTTCCGCGGTCGCGGAGTACGCCATCCACTGGTCACTTGACCCGCGACCGAACATAATCTGCCACGAAAACAGGTTCCAGCTACGGCGGATTAAGGAAGCATTGTTCATAAGGCACAATAGTACGATCAATCGCGACCAAGGCATGGAGATCAGCGAGGTGTGGAATGCAGCTATTAATAACTCCAGATGCTGCACCATACCAATCCGATCCCCACCTTGACAACGTTTTGTGCGTATAAGATCCCCGAGCGGAATAAATCAATCCCCCTTTCAACACCGCTGACGACGGAACCAGGGCGTTCCGAAAGCTACGATAGGATAAGCGTTCTGACCTGTGATATTTCTAATAATCGCCCATCCATCCGCTGGTGGGGCATTTGCAGCTTTATTACAAGTACTATCCAAGAAACGGGAAAGCTGGATTACCATCACGTTGAAAATACCCATGTTATGCGGATAATCAAGTGGAAGTACTGTACGCTTCAACATGGAGGTTGACATAGCAGCGGATGGAAGAAAGCACGCTACTACACGGACGTGCAGTTCGAAAATAACTAAGTTCACCGTCACTGTGCACGTCCTTAGCGTTCTGGTAAGGTTGAATCGGTTTCTATTAACCACAGGAAATACGCAGTGAGGAAAGGTACGAAAACACGGTACACAAAAACATAATGAGGTTCAGCTGTTAGAAAATCAGAATAGAAAAATACTTATGCAAAAAGGATATAAACACTAGCACTTAAGACCCGATGTACTTAAATTCTATGGGCACAAAACGCAATATACGAAAAAAAACTGCCTTTAAGCCACCATATAGCATACCGAATCATTGAGTACTCGGAGCTGCACTGAGGAGGGCGACGAGATAAAATCCATTGGGAGAGATGTTAGCATTCGACGCATGATCAGCAACGCCAACTTCCTCGACCCCTAAAACGCAAACGTGTCCACGAAACAGGAAACAAAGGAACATCGAGCACATGAGCACGGTAAATTAAATTTAGAGAACATCAGAAATTTTAACGTCCACTGGTTGTCACCACTTGACGTCTTTGACACGCTGCGTTAAATGCGGCGCAGAGCGGAACGACGTATAGCGAAACCAACTCGGTCAGGAGATAAGCAACACGAAGAAGAGGTCCGTTCCAACAGCATGCTAATGTCACGAAAACATCACCAGACTTTAGAACTTCTGCAACAGACCTTTAACTTCAGGTATACGCATGCACGCAAGCTTTAACAACCGGCAGTGGAGAGATTCCCGCTGTCTAATCGAGCTGATTGAAAGTATTTCCATTTCTTCCATTTCCTCGCTAACTGTCTGGCCTAAATTGTACACTGGCTAGTCACTTCACTGAATTCCTCTCTGGAACATGCCTACATCTTCATTTTTTGCACATACAGAAGCGTGCACCTGAAATTTAAGGTTTCCTTTGTGATTTAAGCTTAGGTATAACCGGTAAATAATGGAATAAAGGAATTTTGACTTGTTTAAGTTTCATTGTGTCAAAAATACGGCAATATACCGTTGAGAAAACATTTTATACTTTTGCGTAGCTTTCGGCACCTGTCATGGTCACGTCCTCAGTCAGCGCTTCTGAAAGCAGACGTCTCTTTTGTCTGCATTTACCGTGGTAAATGGACATTCGTCGCCTTACTGTTCTTCGATTCGCGTTTAACTGACAACTGCAATGCTAAATCTCAAAAAGGTACTTGATATTAATCTGAACATTTAAGAAAAGCTACAATGAGCTGTTCATGTAGGAATATTACGGTTGAAGCACCCATTGAGTTCTGCTTGCTGATACTTGCGAGAACAATAAAAAAACATAACCAGTAGTTGGTTGGTTAGTTATTTTAATGAAAAACATTCCGTCGCCTAAACAAACGTTCTTCATCTTCTCGGTGAGGACGGAATCAAACGATTCCGAATGCTACGAAATAAACCAATCGTACGTTCGCTGTTTCTTCTCTAACATAACTAACCAACCAGGCATTCGATATATTATTTTGGTGTTCACATATGTTGCGGCTACGCCGCAAGGCTATCTGCGCTATCTATGCACCGATAAGCTAATTCGAAACGTACGCTGACATATTATGGTAAATAGCGCAGATAGTCAGAACCGATTTACATAATCGACGCGTATCGAGAAACTATTTATAGTCAGTTAGTTTTCCGTGACGAACAACGGCTGAATTCTTTTTGCTTCGCCACTCTGTACATACGTGTGTTGACAGTAAAACGTTACATCTTTATGTTGCTGTCACCCAGGAATCCGTCGCTCAGACTCAACCACACAGCAACATCATAGGTATTAGTGAACAGAACTCGACGGGTGCTTCAACCGTAATGTTCCAATATGATCCACCGCCCCGATAAAGAGAACCTCCTCTCAAATGACCTGTTAAAACTAGAAAAATGGATTAGGTAGTGAGAAAGATACGCAAAGGGAGCTAAGCTTTGCTGTCGCTTCGAACAGCCAGAGGAGCGGTTTTTCATAATGAACAACTTATGTTAGATCTTACCAATGCGCGGTGGAATGACAAATTGAAGCGAGAGCGGCGGTAAGAGAAAAAAGCACACAATTCGCGTATTCGAATTAAACCAGCAGCGACCAACCTGTGGTAATCTGAACGTCGTTGCAAATAACTTCGTTGTTCGACTGCACAGGAATTTCCGAAGCCATCGACTTCGACTATTCACTTACAGCTTCATCTGCATGTCCAGGACGAGTAGGCAATCGTACGTCTATCCTGAACATGTCTTACGCATGAATTTCATCAAAACGTTAAGAACACGAGCGCATGCGTTTCCAATGCGTCCGTCCGTTGGGGACCGCTGCCTTTAGGCATAACATCTAAAAGCACATATTCCATTACGAATTAGAACCAGTGCAATGTATAGCGCGTGTTGATTCGTTAGCAAGGAGTCTCATCTCGTGGGAGACGAAAACAAAAGGCGGATGACGTTAGCTACTACGTCCAGCCATGCCAATGTGCGACACTGATGTATAAGTAAGAAATACAGTCACTTCGACATCACCTTCACGTGGCTCAACTGTCAGTGTTTCCTCATGAGTGTGGGGACGGAATGATGGCTCTTCACTTTGCACGTCCGTCTGCATTTCATCTTCGTAACTGCAACACGGAAGCATATTAGGTGACTGCAAAATTAATGGCAGGTAACAAGCTAAATGCATATGCAATTTGACAGCTACGGCGAATGGGACCCCATCTACAGCAATGGAACAATCTAGCTTCTACCTCGTTGGTGGAAGTGGACAGATCCCAACGGCGCTAGCTTTTCTAGTTAACTGTTTTTCAGTCGAACTCCCAAATTCCAAATATTGGACATAAAAACTGCCATCGGCTTTGCAGCCACATACCAGACACAAGTTCGGCTGGTTTTGCTTATGCCACGTGGGTAGGTCGCAGGTTCCTCGAAAGCTTATGCATCACATTGCAATCCTGACGCCTTGTAGTCCTCGAAGCTCTGAAGGAACGTCGACCTTCAATTAATGCCAGTGTAAAACAAACGATGCCGGAATGTGCCCGCAAACATTAACACAATGCACAACAAAGAGTGTGAAACAATAAAAATACTGTCGCTTGCCTCGAGCTGACAT
>CBXJ02000697.1:0-28928 GCA_000612645.2 Trichuris muris
ACAAAGATACGTAGCGGAAAACTAGAAAAGAGGGCTAACTTTGTCAGCAATTTAAAGAAGCCGCTGGTCAAGGGACGATTGAAATACACGGAGAATGACTGCCCGAAAGGATGTACGGTACAGCGGCATTCTTCTACAAATCGAACTTCTAGGCAATGCTTGAAACGTCAAACTGTTTTCGATCGGCGCAGTTGGGTTGGACGAAAATTTGCAAATCTAAATTTCAGTTCAAAAGCTGAATTTAAGAAGCAAATGACACGCAGCGCGACTACGCAGGAACGACTGTGCGAAATAGGGCCCTTCACATTATCAATTGCTTCGGAAGTAAATGTTAATGCACGAAATTCATTACACCGTTGATCGCGCACTATTCGGCCAGGAATGAAGACGTAACACCGCTTCTTCAATTAAGCCAACGCCATGCAGCAACGTTGGACATTTACAAAGCGTTTAAGTAAATTTAAAGGAACAGTCTGTCGAAGAAGATTAACCCCCTTGGCAGCGTGCAATAGGTGCCTTTGGAACTGCTAGACTGGATAAAATGAGATAACGCAATTGGAATCATGTGCTCATCGCCAAAATAAGTCAAGCATGACACTGTACTCATCGCAGAAGTAGCGGATGTCTTGCGCAGCAGCTTCACAGCGGCTACAACTTCCTAGATCGCTAGGAAACCAAGGCAAAGAACATCTCGAAGGGCTGAGCTGTGCAAGAACAATCAGTTAACGCGCCTAACCAGGCCGACCTGCGAGATTTGCTGGAAACCACATTCACCCACGAAGCAGTCCACAGCTAACCTATTGAAGCAAACAAAACATTTTGCAGATACTAGTCTAACAAGCAGACGTTCCCGCAACATTGGCATTGCCGCTTTGCTACAGATTCGTAAAAGAGCGTTCACACTTCTTCCATTAATATTAATATTATGGTTTGCAGAAATGTCGAAAGGCGATGCGCGCTCCGCTGTCACCGCTGAGGTACGTTAAGCGAATGGCAGTTGATTGCCTTGATATAGGAGTCGCCCAATTGTACTGACATTTGCCCTATTTGGAAAGATGACTTCAATACAGTAACTGCTGGAAGAGATGGGATCCTCACGTGAACATCGACGTAATCCGTCACTAGTCGCAGACAAAAGTTTTTCATCGCGACCATTATAAGGGTTTTGTACGATTGGCACCGTTTTTGTTGACTTTTATTTTACTTTTCCTCGGAGCTTTCGGGGTAGCTCACACCCCGTCATCAGCGACTACTCTAGTCGCTGATGACGGGGTGTGAGCTACCCCGAAAGCTCCGAGGAAAAATAAAATAAAAGTCAACAAAAACGGTGCCAATCGTACAAAACCCTTGAAATGTACACCTACACCGTTACGATGAATCCAATCTTCAACCATTCATCGCGACCAAACGAAAATCCAAAATGGCAAAGCACTCATATATTAATTAATGAAATATTAACGTACGACGTTGGAAAGTGTCAGACGTAGTCCATAAACGGCATTTGACATTTTCAATTTTCCTATTACGAATCAACAGCGGTTCCACGACAGGCTTTCAAAAGCAGTACGCATTTCACATAGCAACCTGAATGCTTCCAGTCGCGATTGGCCAGCTCACCCTTCGAAGGCGGTGCTTCCTTCAATGTGAAGGCTAAATCGGTGATTTCGTGATGGACTGGACAGTTCTGAAAACTAGGCGTTTCGTAACGGATGGACGAGCCCTGTTGTAGGATTTACTACAGTCTTGCCAACTCATTTATTGTTATGAAAAGCACAGTGCTACAAATGCCTTTCCATATATATATATATATATATATATATATATATATATATATATCGGAAGACGGGATGACTTTTAACGGGAGCATGGATCTTCATGATATTGACTTTTCACGGATTTTTCCCGTTGCTTTGTACGTGGATGGATCTGTACGTAAACTGACACGGTCTCCCTACCAACGGATGGATGAGAGTAGTTATTAGAAGACACGGTCAGAGAACAACGTACGGTTTAATCTCGAATATTTCGGAACTCGAGCGTTCCGAAATATTCGAGATTAAACCGTACGTTGTTCTCTGACCGTGTCTTCCAATAACTACTCTCATCCATCCGTTGGTAGGGAGACCATGTCAGTTTACTTACAGATCCATCCACGTACAAAGCAACGGGAAAAATCCGTGAAAACTCAATATCATATATATATATAGCAAACCTAGAATATAGGATGTCTAGCAAGGGCGTTGAACATACTGAACGGCCTACGGCTGTATTCCTGTGTGAATATTACCAACACAAAGCAAATGTTTCTTTGAGGAACAGTTTACTTGTATTGGCAACCAGAAATATGCAGCGGAGCTTTCGAAACGTACTGGTTTCGTCGTCAGCGCGAAATGAAGTAAACTGCTCCTCACAAAAAACAATATATATATATATATGTTGAAAATAGGATTTCGAAATACGGGATATGAGCTCATATTTATTAACAAGAACCAACGGCATGAATCCCGTTAAAGCACTAATCATTCACACGGAGCTTTCGGGACTTTCGGAGTCCCGAAAGCTCCGTGTAAATGATTACTGCCTTAATGGGATTCATACCGTTGGTTCTTGTTAATAAATATGAGATCATATCCAATCACATATCCCACCACATCATATATATATATGTATGTATATGGAAGGAGTTCAAAGTAAATCGACTTTCGTAACGGGGTACAATTTTAATAGAAAGGAATAGTCACAGTATCCCCGTTCAATCAGAATCCTTTTATTACTCAATCCAAACAAGCACAATTCTGCGGAGCTTTCGGACCTCCCCTCGGTCCGTCTTCAGCGCTTTATGGTCACCAAACTTTGAACAAATATGGGCTTCACAGGGCCACCAGAGAAGACAAAGGCAGAAGAATATGAAGGTTTGGAAGAAGTGGTTTGGAGATGGAAAGCACCTTGGATAAGGGCTTTAAACTCAATCGGATTTAAAGAAGAAAAGACGACGACGATGTTGGGTTTTGCTACTGCCTTCGTCATTCTCGTTTGGTCACCGTCGCGGTCGGTCGGAGGGGATGCTCGCTCCTCTGCACGACTGATCGGATGGGCGTCAAATGCTGGACGGGTCACGGTTTCGACCTGATAGCGGATGTCGCTCGTCTGGTTGGTTGAGCAGAGCAGCTTGCTGAACCAAAGACTGGCTGCGTGGTGACCATTAAGGGCTGAAGACGGACCGCGCGGAGGTCCGAAAGCTCCGCAGAATTGTGCTTGTTTGGATTGAATAATAAAAGGATTCTGATTGAACGGGGATACTGTGACTATTCCTTTCTATATATGGAAGGTGAATAGAACTACCCTTTGAAAATAATACAGGAACTATCAAAACCCTGTAACGAAGCAGCAATTGCACACAACAAGGCAAGAATGTTTACCTGTCGACTTCTACTGCCGTCAAGATGAATAAGCGACAGGAAGGTTTGATTTGGTGATTACCTATCGTGAAATAGCAAACGGTGACACATTCGTAGGATGGCAATGCAGCAGACCTTTTTCGAACGCCAACAATTTTCAAACTTAACTATACCCGCAGCGCATTGATAACGTTTTGTGAATTGACGGTAAGGTTGAAACGACACTACGCGTTAATGCAAAATACTGTCGACGCTGCTTTGAGACAAGTGGGCGACATCAAGCTAGCGTGCCTAAAAGGTAGCGCACCCACGCAGCGTAACCCAGAAGACCCAAAGAGCTCATCTGGGCAAGAAGAAATTGAAAGATGCCACGACGCGCTCCTGCTAGCAACTGTAAGGAATTTCAAAGGAGACCTATTCATATAAAGCCAACGAATATCCGTAACGGGAAGCGCCATTCCGTAAATCTAACAGTATACGCGTAACAACATGTAAGATAAGTAATGGTGCTGTGACTTGCTGCCAATTTCAACGTGTCCGAATTGGTGCGGCAAAATTTCCAAACGAACGCACAGGCCCTGGGTTTTGCCAAATTGAACTTAAGATGAACGGAGTCACGATTATGGAGTATGGAGCAATTGTAAACTTTCACGGTGGTGAAGGATTGCAATCGTCATAAATATTTAAAAGTTATCTAACGTCTCGTTTTTGGTGACGCGTTAATAATTAATTACAACCAATACGAGGGCAATAAGAGTTGATGATGAAAAATGGTCCCGCGATTTGCCGTCATCACTTACTTGGATTTTCCCTTAGCCTATAAAAGCAACAACAGATAACGTTGCGCTACATTTGGGAAAGGTCGACCGCCGTTGCAAGGTTCCCCTTCGCTGTGCCGATGTCAGTTCGCGTGCTCTGCTCGCGTTTGTCACCTTCAATATTCTTCTAATTGATCGTGTAACGTTACGCAGTGTCCCCTTCGTTCGCTAAGCACAAAAGCGACTCACTGATCATCGTGTATCACGGAAGCAGCTTAGCTTGAACGCTCGTGCTGCAAGCAAGCAACGGAATAAAAAAATTTAAAAAAAAAGAATTCACTCGCGTAAACAGAATATAAATTCTTACCCGATCACAGGTAAACACATTTGTTGCACCTAAATGCAGCTGCAGTCAGACAACGCCAGCGTAAGCTTTTTCAACAGTATATATACATACACATAGTTCGAATACCCCGAGAGCTTCGGATTGATAAAAGTGCATTGACGATGAAAATCGTCAAAAATCGTTTTGGATAAGAAATTATATACAGGTGGCCCTCGTTATCCGCGCGGATTCTATACAACGCGGTTTGTCCGGCGTGAAATAGTGATGTCATCTTTTCACAAAGACATGCGCGTACCGGTGGCCGCCATTATAGTTGCACTAGTGTCGTTGCATTCCTGTGCAGCAGCGTGATCGTCTGCGCGGGCACGAAAGACTTTTTCTGCTCACAACGTTCTCTAAACCGTGCACAATGCTAATGTGGCGTTGTCGTTTTTGTGATTACTCAGTATTACTTCGTGCGCGTTGTCGATCCCGCCCGCTTTGCGCAAATATCAGTTTCTCTGCAGCGTGGTAGGTGTGAACTTTCGCGTCTTGTCGCATATGAGGATGGCTGACAGAAGGCAAGTAAGTGAACAGAGCGATTCCTCTAGGGCTAAGAGACAACGTAGCGTCCTTACCTTTCATGAGAAAGTAAAAGTCCTAGATCTTTTGAAAAGCGTACTGTCATGTGCGAAGTGGGCCGCATGGTCGGGAAGAATGAATCCAGCATTCGTACGATAAAACAGCAGGAAGCTGAGATTCGAGGAAGCGTGCATGCCGACCCTTCACTGGCGAAAAGAGCTGCTGTAGTTCGCAACAAAGTCCTCGTGAAGGCTGAGAAAGCGCTAAACGTTTGGATAGAGGAAATGTCGCGGAAGCATGTCCCTGTCGACGGAAAAGTTATTCGCGGGAAAGCGCTGAGCTTATATGAGCACTTCTCTGGCGCGGTTGCAGAAAAGGGTTTACTGCTAGCAAAGGATGGCAGCAAAATACGTGAAGCGCTTCAACCTCAAGAACTTAAAGATCACTGGGGAAGCGGCATCGGCTGATTTCGTAGCTGCCTTGAAATTCCCGGAGGAATTCAAAGAGATGGTGGACCAAAAGGGCTATCTCCCAAAACAAATCTTCAATTGTGACGAGACAGCATTCTTCTGGAATTCTGGAAGCAAATGCCAAAGCGCACGTACATCCACAAAAGCGAAAAGCAAGACCCGGGATTCAAGTCACTGAAAGATCGACTTACTCTTGTGCTCTGTGGCAACGCACATGATAAAGCCCGGCGTTGTCTACCGGACTCGTAATCCTCGGTCGCTCAGAAACAAGAACAAGGATTGCCTGCCGGTATTCTGGCAGCACAACAAGAAGCCGTATTATCCTTCTTACAGAGCGGTTTAACCAATGCTTCGTTCCTGAAGCGAAAAAATACCTGGAAAGCAAGGGGATGTCCTTCAAGGTCCTCCTCGTAATTGATAACGCTCCCGGTCACCCGCTATCTCTTTGCTTCACTAGTAAGAACGTCGCCGTGAAATTCGTGCCCGCTAACTCGACATCACTACTACAGCCACTGGATCAGGGCGCCATACAATGCATTAAGGCTACTTATACTCGTCTCGTATTTGGGAAGCTTCGTGATACCCTCCACGCTAATCCTGGTTGCGATCTAACCGGCCTGTGGAAGCGTTTCTCAATTGCAGACGCTATCGCCCTTATTCCGGAGGCAGTAGACGAGATAAAGCCTAGAACAATCAGTGGTTGCTGGAAGCGTTGGTGCAGAGACGCAGTCAGTGAATGCGAGGACATTGGTGCCATCGATGAGGAGGTCATGGACATAGTGAATATTGCCAAGAAGTAGGGAGGTGAAGGTTTCTCCGACATGATAGAAGACGATATCAGGGAGCACATAGAAGATTGTGGAGAACCGTTCACCAATGAGGAACTCGAGCAACTGACGCAATCACATACGGGCAGTGACGACGACGTTATGGAAGATACAGAAGCTCAAACACTCTCGGATTTGACCCTGCAAAAACTTGCCAGTATTTTCCGGCAAGCACAGGTCCTAAAGGATATGATTGCTGAATACGAGCCATCCGTGGAACGTGGCATCATGGTTACACCGGAATAACGGCTTCGTTTTAGCCGCTACAAGATTTATTCGATGAAGCGAAGAAAAGTTAGGGATAGCTCCCTATAACAATGTTTTTAAATAAAGATCCGGCAGCTGCGGAGCCTAACATTTTAAGGCGAGATGTTTCGCTACCAACAAGTTCAAGAAACCCTAGGACTGGGCGGTCTCCAGGGGATCTGCGCCCACCTATACAAAGTGGGTAAATTGTCTGATTCCTGATGCGCCAAACGTTTCTGCCGTAGACGTTCTGTTCTATGCGATGTTCAGTATTTCTGCTAAAGGGCGCCTGTGTATAGATACAGGCTGCCCTCGTTATTTCTGTACCCATTCCGCGCAGCAGTACATCGCTTAGCTCATTAAAGCAACGCGATTCCCAGGTGTTTAAAGAAAGAGCATTTTACTTTCGTCCTTTCTTGTATCTAATGGCCTGGACTCTGATGGCTGGATCCATTGGACAAGCGCAGTCTCATTCATGTCATTATCTCGCAGCTATATTATGTAGTACCAAGATTCGAAGGATCGGTAGGTATGATAACCGGTGCGGAAGGAATTCAAGGGGGCAGGATGAAATGCGCGGCTGGACTACAAGCTATTTGACCTTTTTCATAGGGTATCCTATATAACGCAGAATTCGTTATCCGCTGTGTAACGCTCAAAATCGGGACGAATTAACCGCGGATAACGAGGGCCGCCTGTATATATATATATATATATATATATATATATATGTAAAGACAGCATGTCTTGTAACGGGTATGTGGATCTTCATTCATGGTTGTCACGGATTTTTCCCGTTTTTTAAGTATCTGTAAGTATACTGAAGCCATCTCCCTACCAGCAGATGGATGAGAGTGGTTATTAGAAAGAACGCAAACAGCACACGTACGCAACCGTATATTTCGGAACGCTCGAGTTCCGAAATATACGGTTACATACGGTTGCGCACGTGTGCTGTTTGCGTTCTTTTTAATAACCACTCTCATCCATCTGCTGGTAGGGAGATCGCTTCAGTATACTTACAGATACTTAAAAAACGGGAAAAATCCGTGACAACCATCAAAGATATATACCGTATATACCGGCGTATAAGTCGACCGGCGTATAAGTCGACCCCCAATTTTGCGTCCTAATTTTCATCATTTGCCTTTGTCGGGCGTATAGGTCGACCTCTTGATTTTAGTTTAGTGTAGTTATGATTCATCTTAAGAGTTAATATCTTATGTGAATGTACGATGTACCAATTAGCTTGGTCGTCCTTGCAAAAATAAAAAGGTTTAAAATTAAGCAATTTTAATGACTTATTGTTCAAAATGCTGAAATCTTTAAATCCTTCCGCCCAAGTCGTACTGTAAGTGTACAACTTGCCCCTACGGATTTTGTCGCTTCGCCGCGACTAGATCTATCACTCTTGGACAGTGTTTCCCACCCCTCCCTGGCCACCGACCCCCGTTTCGAGCTGCAGGCTCGCCACCGCCCCTCTGCCTGCTCTTACTACTCCAGCGGGGGTGAGATATTCTCTGCTAACTGTAGAGCGGCAGTGTTCCACTGTGTTGCCGCTAGAATGGCCCATATAGCGATACGATCAAATGATCGGGTGTACTCGAAGCCTCTGAATTTTTACTCATTTCACCCTGCAGTCTTAGAAACCTTTTGAGAACCATTCGCTGCCGATTTTGCGATAGTGAATTGCGCTTGTAATCAGATTTGCATTTCCCCTTGCGTCTCAGACGTCCACAAGCTTTAGTCGTCCGTTGTCCCATGGGGCGTTACCGACACCCTGGCCACACCAGCGCCCCTCAAGTGCCCCTTTCTGGACGGTACCGACTCCAGGGGCGGCCAGAGATTCTGAGGCACCGTCCCCTCAGAATCTCTGGCCGCTCCCGGAGTCGGTACCGCCCGCTTTGAGAAACACTGCTCTTGGAGATGATACCGTTCATGCTGACGAACCCATTATCAAGAAATTCTTGATCCTCATGTCCTACCAAAGCTGGAAAGTGAAACCAGATTTCTGGTGATCTCGGTTCCTGTACACCCCCTATCCTGCAAATATATTGCTCTTATGCGCAGCAGCTGGACGTGACGTAATTAAGCTGGTGCGTATGAGGACTAGCCCTCCTGTGCAGTCCCTACCTTGAGTACTTGGGACATCTGAGATGTGGGAACAACATGGTGCCAAGGTCAAACAAGCAGGGTTGCCTTTATCGATGTTGCGAAATTGCGTCAATTCTTACATGATGAGGCTGCTTACAGAATAGGGCTACTGAGGCAGCGGAGGTTTAATTCGACTTGTTTGAATTTGTCTGATTTGATTTGGTCTGGAAAGATGGCTGTGGAGAATAGCTCATCGAGAACGCTGTTTTAGGTCATTTTTCCTCAACAATGAACCTGTTGTTCGTAGGTGAGCAACAGGAGGTAGACTGGTACGATCTGTCGCACTGTGAAAGAAAGCGAATGGGAGCTCATCCCTGGCGCACGTGCTCAGGGATAATTAAAGCAGAAGCTGACAAAAGAGATTACTCCGTTTCGGCATGTTTAAATACTGAGCTATCTTAACCGTTTTAACTCGGTGTCCAGTAGTTGTAGGCAACTGGACTATGCTCAAATGTGGCTTAAGATTACGCTTGCCAAGTCCTTCTAGGGACGTTGGCTGGAAGGCAAGTCGATTACATAAAGTTAGCTTTCACTGTAGACGAACAGAAACTAAGTCCCTTAACGTTGCTGTGGCAGCCATCATCACAAGAAGAGGTTGGCTCATTATGAACTCACAGTTCATTATACAAGTCATGCCTGTCAGGGTATTGCAGAGAACGGTAGAAGCTTCCATGCGCCAGAAACTGCCAGAAGTAGCACCTCACGCAAAATGTCATTGTGATAACGCTGACTTTGTGCACAAAAGCGCACCAGTAAAAGAAGTACACTATCTGTACGCATGTTCCCATCTGCATTTAATTATTTTCTGCCTGTTTTGCAGTAAGACAATAAAAGCATGTCTGTGCATGGTTTTCATAAGCGAGTTGCGTCATTTTTCGGTGCGCATTGTATTAGCGCTAACTTAGCGCCTATAGTTCAACAACTGATCAATGAGAAGAGAGACCCTGAGTTAGTTGTTGCTGAATGAGTGGCTTTGTTGAGTAATCCAGTTCTGTCTTATATACAAAGAAGTGCCGCCAGACTGCGCTTGTTCTGTTTCAGCACTGTAAACAATTGCGCTCTACCAGGATTTTCACGTGAGCTGGATCATAATCGTCAGAGAAGAGGTCGGATGGGCAGCGGATATCAATGTCAGGTGCGCGACAGATGGTTCTCTGATTTACAAGAACACTGGCGCGCACCTGATCGCGCCTGCACGCGTAAAACATCTCTTTGCTTGACGGGACTAACAATAGATAGTTCTATTGAAGAAAGTCATCCGCTGCGCAAACTTTTCATCCCAGTCTGGCATATTGCTCCCAATGATCCAATGAAGGGGCCAGGGTTTTCAATCTCTCTCCTTGGACAAGCAATTGAGTCAGATGGTGTCGGCGCTGCTGAACTGTCTCGTAAATCGGATTTTCCTGACAAAGTTTGCTTTTGAGCCCACCTATCGCTGATTCTATCCCGACCACTATCGACTCCACAGCGTCCATTTAATATCGCCGATGCACTCTAATCCCATTCAGAGATTTTAACCGCCAACTGACACTCGGATCGAGATAATACAACCGTTTACTTCGCATACGTGCAGCGATCCCCGGTCGAGAACCTACGGTCCGTTTACTTGCGCCTGCTCTTTACTCGACCGATAACTTTTTTCTGTACTACCGTCAGCCCACTTGTGCCTGTTCACCCAGACGGTCAGCTTTTTCTAACCAATGTCGGCCACTTGTGCCTGCTCACCCACCCGAGCAGCTTTTCCTAACCATTACTAACGCATTCAAGTAATGTTTTGATTCTGATTGCAACAAGTAAACGTCAGCAGCCGTTGCGAACAAAAACACCATTGATCTGTTTAGATAAGTAGCGAAGTTATCTTCTCCTTTCTTTACGTCTCGCCTGTTTTTAGAAAAGGTTTTTATTGGTCACTTACCAAACGACGAAGCTTTCGGGAGACCCGACTCCCGTCTTCAGCGTCAAGTGACCACTTGACGTGAACGTCAAGTGACCACTTGACGTCACTTGACGTGAACACTTGACGCTGAAGACGGGAGTCGGGTCTCCCGAAAGCTTCGTCGTTTGGTAAGTGACCAATAAAAACCTTTTCTAAAAACAGGCGAGACGTAAAGAAAGGAGAAGATAGCATGAGATACGAGCCTGTAAGAAGCCATATATTCCAAGTAGCGAAGTTGGCGCAAATGGTTTTTGCGAAAGCTCTTGACATAGCTTTCCAAGCTACTTCAAGCGCTTCCGCTCGAACAAAGGATCCAGTGGTCTATTTAAGCGGCTCTCCGAGTCGAACAGGCATTTCTTTCCCCTGATTCCACGGTGCGTTGTCGCTACATTGTCGTTGTCACAGTCGTTGGTCGTTGTCACAGTCATTGGTCGTGAGAATTGGCGAACAAATCTGTTATGGAAATGGAACCCCAAGTAAGGAGAAACAAGTATGAAGCTGCTTTCAAGGTGAAGGTCATCGATGCTGCAAAGAAAACCAACAACTCTGCTGCGGCTAGACGATTCGGAGTAACAGAGAAACTCGTGAGGGACTGGCGGAAGAAGGAGGACGTGCTGAAAACCATGCCTAGAAAGAAGTGTGCAATGCGTTCTGGGATGCCATCCTGGCCAGAACTGGAGAATGCAGTCGCAGACTGGGTGATGCAGCAAAGGGAGGCGGGCTACGCCGTTACTCGAAATGGAATAAAACGTGAAGCTGTGAAATGGGCGACAAAAAACAGACACTTGTGCAGTACTTTCATGGCAACGTCAGGATGGTGCTCTCGATTCATGAAACGAAAAGATCTAGTCCTGCGGCAGAAAACGTCTCTCGCTCAGAGGTTACCCTGCGATTTAGAAGATAAAGTCGTCGAATTCCAGCGGTTTGTTCTTCTTGCCTATTGTCAAATGGCTTTCACTTCCGTAAAAGTTTACTAGCAACATTAAGCAGAAATCAGCGTATGTATACCCGTACATACAGTGATCTCAGCTTCGTGTGCAATGCTCTCGTCCTGTTTGCACTCATTCCTACGAGAGGCTATGGAATAATAAAAAGAAGACATTCTCTTTGCAAAGACAAGATTTACTCTTTACTACTCCATTATAAAGGACATTACTTTCAGAGCAATAATCAGAATGAGGACACAGAACAACTTCGCATTATCCAGTATTGGGAACATGGACGAAACGCCTGTTTACTTTGACATGCCGGGGAACAGAACCGTTGACTCGAAAGGAGTCAAGTCAGTTACAATCAGGCACAGTGGCCATGAAAAGCAGCGCTTCACCGTGGTGCTTTCCTGTTTGGCGGACGGGACGAAATTGAAACCTATGGTCATATTCAAGCGAAAAAGGAAGCCAAACGTGAATTTTCCTCATGGTGCGCTTGTCCATTTTCACGAAAACGCTTGGATGGATGAAGCTGGCGTTAGATTGTGGATTGATAAGATCTGGAGAAAACGGCCTGGACATGCTAATAACAGCAGCCTGCTGATATGGGATTCGTTTCGCAGTCACACGACAGAGGTGATAAAGAATCATTTGAAAGAATGCAAGGTGCAAACGGCTGTCATACCTGGAGGGCTCACGTCCATTTTACAACCATTGGACGTATGCCTGAATAAGCCGTTTAAAGATTATTTACGTGAAGAATGGAATGAGTGGATGACGAACGGCCAAAAATACTACACCCGTGGTGGCTGCATGCGAGCACCATCACTGCAAACGCTCTGCCAGTTCGTCATCAACGCATGGTGCAAAGTAAAGACCGAAACTGTTATAAAGTCTTTTAAGAAGTGCTCCATTTCTAATGCTTTGGATGGCACAGAAGATGACGCGCTATGGGAACAAAGCGACTGTGAAGGCGGCACTGATGCGCTAGTGGAACAGCATACTGATGACGATTACATTTTTCCGGAGGTAAGTTACTCCAACGAGAACTGCCAGCTACTGACATGTGCACAACAGTTAGCGTTGATATTAATTCTTTCGAATTATAGGACATCGCTGATTCACCTATCCTTCAACGGCTCCCAGAGAGCTCGAGCGACGAAAGCGATGCACTTTCCCTGTAGCCTCTGCCATCCATCCTATTAGAGATCAGGAGGCACTTCCCAAACGATTGCAAGACAGTCCGTCTTTAGTTTGATCTTGTTGTCTCCGCAAGAAACCAGAAATGTATATTTTGTGACCATCTCTGTTACTGAATGCTTGTCATCGTTATTAGCGTTATTCGTTTCGTATCCCCTTATAAATAGCCGTAGTCCGTTGCTCGTTTCTTTGCCTGCATGTTGCATGAATTGCTCGACTCACAGCACGTGCACGGTCTGCTCGCTTTGATGTCACCATCACGATCGTTCGTTCTGCTGCATTCCACCGTTCGTCTGTTCCGTGTCGCCTGGTCGTTTGTTCCTTTGCCTGCATGTTGCACGAATTGCTCGACTCTCAGCACATGCACGGTCCGCTCGCTTTGATGTCACCACGATCGTTCGTTCTGCTGCATTCCACCGTTCGTCTGTTCCGTGTCGCCTGGTCGTTTGTTCCTTTGCCTGCATGTTGCACGAATTGCTCGACTCTCAGCACATGCACGGTCCGCTCGCTTTGATGTCACCACGATCGTTCGTTCTGCTGCATTCCACCGTTCGTCTGTTCCGTGTCGCCTGGTCGTTTGTTCCTTTGCCTGCATGTTGCACGAATTGCTCGACTCTCAGCACATGCACGGTCCGCTCGCTTTGATGTCACCACGATCGTTCGTTCTGCTGCATTCCACCGTTCGTCTGTTCCGTGTCGCCTGGTCGTTTGTTCCTTTGCCTGCATGTTGCACGACTCTCAGCACATGCACCACTCTCGACTCTCAGCACATGCACGGTCCGCTCGCTTTGATGTCACCACGATCGTTCGTTCTGCTGCATTCCACCGTTCGTCTGTTCCGTGTCGCCTGGTCGTTTGTTCCTTTGCCTGCATGTTGCACGAATTGCTCGACTCTCAGCACATGCACGGTCCGCTCGCTTTGATGTCACCATCACGATCGTTCGTTCTGCTGCATTCCACCGCTCGTCCGTTCGGTGTCGCCTCATCGTCCCTTTGCCTGCATTTTGCATGAATTGCTCGACTCTCAGCACCGTGCATGGTCCGCTCGCTTTGGTTGTGTCATCGCGATCGCTCGTTTGGATGCATGCCAGCGCTCGCTCCTTGATGGCGCCTCATCCGTCTGCATGATGTCGGATGCCAATAGGGGGTGGTGGTGTGTCGTGTTAGTACTTCTCGTCGTGTCCTTCGAGTTTACTCTTTTTTGTCTGGTTTGTGCGTGGCCGTATTTCTTCATTCATTGGTCGGATAACAATAAACCATTTGGCTAGCCGTTCCGCAAATCGCGCAGAGCTCTATCGTTCACTTTAATTGGTCCATTCTGCGCCATGCCACCAGCTGTAAGATTAACGCATGTACTCCAGTTACCACAGCCGTTTCTGCCTTGCATTCTTTCAAATGACATTTTGTCCTTTTAGTTATGTGACTCCGAAACGCTCCAAACCTATGGTCTGTTTATTAGCAGTCAGCAGCCGTGTATTCTGATGTTATCAGTCCATAACCTAACGCCATTTTCGTCTATCCAGCCGTTTTGGTGCAAATGAACGAACGCACGAGAATTTCTGACGCTGAATTTTTCGCGTTTGGTTTACGAATGCTGCGTTGCTTGCCCCCGAATAAACCCATTGCAAAACGTTACATGTAGTAGCCCTGCCTCAACTAATATGTCATCAAGTTGGAACAAAAGTTTACAGAAAACATAACTTTATTATCGCTCACCAGAGAAAACTGCATTTCTGTATGTTACTCCGTACAGGTGATCGGTTAACTCAAGCGCTATTACTCTACGTAATCTGCAAATGCCTTGAACCAGCATAAGATACGCTAACAACGATAGTCCGCGAAAATGTCGAGATGGTTAAACCCCATAACAAGTCTTAGGCGTTTGCTATGTCTCATCTGAGGGCACACAAAGCAGAACGGTGAGGAAGTGCTCATCCGCCTACAACGGCCGTACTATGCTTTATATCAGTGATGCGCAAAGCTATGCCCGATATCGCCTCCCTTTTCCAGCTTCGAGGTTGCCATCCCCCTGGGATGAATGTACCGGCTGACGGCGCGATAATTGGCGGGAAATCTCCACCAAGAACCCTGTCCTTTTTCCCGCCAATTCCTTGTACTGGCTGTTGCGCAAGGGACTGTTCGTGGAACCAGCGATTGCATTGTTGCTACCCCTTGCACAGCTGATCATCGCATACAAAAAAACATTATGAGTACAACTTCATTTGTTCAGACGTCGCGTTTATTACAGTACTACTCTGAAGGGCAGGAAGCGTGCAAACCAATTATCCTTTCAATATTGTGCCCCACCGACGTGACCCCGATTACTTGGTAGACTGAAGTTACATTCGCTCGTTTGGATGCATGCCAGCTTCTTCGTGACGAGATCGGTGAAAAGATAAGCGGGGATCAGACATGAAACTTCAATGGGGAACCCTATCTCCAATAAATTCCTCCGGTGATCCGGCAATATCACTCCTTTTAGCTTCACAGCCCCCCCAATGTGTGAAGGGCTAGGGGGCGATATCCCACCGTTAACCATTCACCGCCCCCAATCGCCTCTTTCGCGCTTATCGCCCTCCTGGACTTCAAAATCGCCCTCCGTGAGCGACATCGCCTCATTTTGCCCATCACAGCTCTATATGACCGTAATAAAGTTGATTACCTAAACTGGCTCAGCCCAACTATCTTGCACGACAGCACACATGACAAAAGGCACGCAACTGAACGTATCACAGAAATTGTAATAAACCAAGTCACGGGCAACTATATATGGCTAAAGGTTAAGTAAAAGTAATTAACTGTGCAGTGCAACAAATACAGGGCTCGTAACAATAAAAAAGGGAGTTCGTTCGAATAAAAAAGTAAACAGGGTATACACCGTAAGCCTCTAAAAAACAATGCAACAGAAGAGAAAACTACATTTGTGTTAATAATAACTAACTACACCCCACGTTGCTGAGAAACATAAATCCCAAACGAAACAGTACGGCTGAAAAATGGCTTATAGGTTCCTATTTGCTGCACAGTAATCGCCCAAAACAATACAACTGACTACAGTACCCAGAAAGTCGAGCGTTGTTGTGACGGCGTATAAGTCGACCTGGCGTATAAGTCGACCCCCAAGTTTGCGGTCCATTTTCTCGCATTACGGCCTCGTCTTATACGCCGGTATATACGGTATATATATATATATATATATATATATATATATATATTATATATATATATATATATATATATATATATATATATAGATTTTGTGTTGCGTCACTGTCCCGGTCGGTCGGTTGGGATGCTCGCTCTCTGCGAGACTGAATGGGCGGGCGACGGAGGCTTGACGGGTACAAGGTAGTACCTGATAGCTGATGTTGCCAGCCCGGACGGTCTAGCGGATGGGCTTGCTGAACCGCTGACTGGCTGGGCAGTCGACGAAGAAGAATTTTTCTCACTGATGACGGGCGCAAGGGACGTGCCCGAAAGCTTTGAGTACTATGGCCTTTTTTTTTGGAAAATAAAGGCTTTTATAAAAAACGGGGAAAACCGTGAACTTTTTGAATCGCTTATGAGCATCAACCCCGTAAAGAAAAACAATATCATATCATATCATATATATATATATATATACATATATATATATATATATATATATATATATATACATGTTGTCAGTAAATTTAAATATTTTAATTGTATACAGTCAGGCACTGGCGTAGCGTTAGAACGCTTCAAAAATATTTTGCATTGGCTTACAATATTTTTATGCAAAACCAATCCTCAAACACGGTAAACCACCCGTTCGATAAAGCGTTTATTTCCAAAAACGCTAAACGCAGACCTTTCGGGTACAACACACGTACCCGTCATCAGTGCATGAATCCAAAATTCGTCGACTGCCCAGCCAGCCAGCGGTTCAGCAAGCCCCTCTGCTAGACCGTCCGGGCTGGCGACATCCACTATCAGGTACTACTCTTGTACCCGTCAAGCCTCTGTCGCCCGCCCAGTCAGTCCTGCAGAGAGCGAGCATCCCCACCGACCGACCGGGACAGTGACACAACTACAAATGCAACTACAAATTTGTAGTTGCGTCACTGTCCTGGTCGGTCGGTGGGAATGCTCGCTCTCTGCAGGACTGACTGGGCGGGCGACAGAGGCTTGACGGGTACAAGAGTAGTACCTGATAGTGGATGTCGCCAGCCCGGACGGTCTAGCAGAGGGGCTTGCTGAACCGCTGGCTGACTGGGCAGTCGACGAATTTTGGATTCATGCACTGATGATGGGTACGTGTGTTGTACCCGAAAGCTCTGCGTTTAGCGTTTTTTGGAAATAAACGTTTTATCGAACGGGTGGTTTACCGTGTTTGAGTATTGGTTTCGCATAAAAATGCATTTACCCCGTTGGATTATGAATAAGTATACCTATATACAAGGGCTTACAATATTGGCCAAATTCTCTCCTTCAGCCAATGGCAAAACTGGAAGCAAAAATGCCGTAGAATTCAGTAGTAGGGCCATCCGTCCTATGAAGACATGTGAAGTTCCAAAGCAGAACATTGACCATTTGAAGATGTCAGTAAGCGTTGCTCGAAGGATGAGAAGCTCCCGGCCCCGAATTGGCACTCGTGTTAATCTTGAACCACCATTCCAAAGTATTTCTGTCGGCAATTTCAAAGGAATCATCCACGCACAGTCCGTCATCGTTCAGGTTTATTTGATCCTTTGGAATCGCCACTGCGTTGCCAATGAGCGCCTACCCATTTCCAAACAGTGCAACGCAATGGAAAAACGGTGCGCGTTTACACTTAGCGACACATGCTTTCCGGCAGCGATGGGAGAAAAAAGGTATGGATGGACATAGGCCGTCATCAAATACGGAGTTAGCAAGAACGCGGCCGCCACTGCTGACCAGCGTCCGTTTGAAAGCTTTGCACACGACTAAGCGGTCAACAAAGCTGTGATTCACAGAGCCAACTGATAAATGCATGTTTACATCGACACGTTGGTGTCCGGAATTGGCTGGCAGACGACCAACACCATTTGCACACACACTCTTTCTCTCTCACTATCGTCTAGTAAGAGAGAGATGCGTCGTCGTCGTTGGGTGACTCATAAACTTGATGGCGCTTCTCTGGTGACTAATGGCTGCAACAATTTTATGACCAATGCGCATTGGGGGCGCGGTCGCTGGCGAACTTAAAAGTTGCTCAACTGTGCCGACGAAGTGGACTTGCAGCGTTTGCAACATCTTTGCTGACCGTTACCTGGACAACGAACGTCGCACAATCAATGGTGCTACTCCAGTAGAAGATAGTATAAATCATGCTGCGATCGACCGTCACGTTCTCCGTTCTTGTTATTGTCACTTTTGCTCAATCTACCTTCGGCGCAATCATGTGTCCCTGCAACATAACCATGTCGGAAAGCAGCTCCATAGAGGCGAGGTCTCTTCAAAGGTACTGGAAAGGGGAACTCTGCAAGGACGCTATGGACGGTGTTTGCTTGCATTCCACGTGCGTTCGCGAGGACTACTTTAATGTAAACCTGACCGGAGGCGGATATGCCAACTACACGCTTCGAGGATGCGGATTGAGGCAACAGCGCTTCGAGTGCTGTACGAAGAATCTCTTTCTCGTCGTGTTAGACGTTCCTCTCGCCGAGGTGCTATCAATAAAGCATTACGCCGGCTCAAGCAAGGTCTCGGCCTACTTTAGGGGCCACTGCAAGCAGCAGAATGGGTGCGAATCAGATGTGAGAACGATTGCGTACGGAGACGTGCCTAAGACCGCTAGGTACACAAGATCAGGGTCCTATTCAGCTCTGCCATTCCACGTTGTCTTGCTCCTCGCGATTACAGCGACGGGATATTGCATGTATTCGATGCTTTAAGGTCGAACGGCTATGCTCCCAATACGCGCGTGTACAATAACAGAATAAAATATTTTTACTCGTGCAAAAATGTTGCGCTGCGTTCTTGACGACCTGCTCGCGGGAATGAATGTGGCAGCGGAAGACACATTAAGGATGTGTCTGTTTAACAGTTAAATCCTGTTAAACATTCAGCCAAAGCATTGCATGCTTTCAGATGCACCCATGCAATGCTTTGGCTGAATGTTTAACAGGATTTAACTTGAGCACATCATGGTGCTCACAAAGGAACCGTAATGAATGCGACTGACAGCTATGCACTCCTACAACCTTGACGTAGGCCACCTTCATGAAACGTCGACATTCTGAATACGTGTACTTTGCCTATGCATACGAGGATGTGCTGTTGTCGAGTAAACCGCTTTTCTTTTACATCGCTTAACACCCAACGAAGCATAGCAAGGGAAAATTCGAATTCTTAGCAGCTGAACTTATAGTAAAAAGAAATTACTGGGCTACCGTTGTCACAATAACAAAATTACATGGAAAAAATGAATTTGATTCAATTACATGGAAAATACATATACTATACTGAAAATAAGCGAACGTTACTTACCGACCTTTCGTTCCCAACACTGAAGAGTTCGGCAGGCGTTACTAATATACACGGCGAGCAAACGAGGCGTCCGGATTTTGTAGGCCCTTTGCCATGGCAGCAACTTTGACGGGACACCTGCTTAAACCGAGTGAACGGGTGACTGCAAATCTACCGCAACGAAGTAAATAAATAAAATGCGAAGGTGTCACGCGAGAACTAGCGAGACCGAATTGCGTGTTCGGTTCAAAAGTGTTGGACCAATGTTCAACATCATTTTACGGTCGACATAAGCCGCAAGCGTTTGGTTTACACCGAGCGCACTAAGCGCAAATGCAGGCCAAGCACTGCTCGTGATCGCAACCGGTCTTCGACTAATAAAAAAAGTACTTTTTCGCATTATTATATGCGGTAGCGCTGCACTGGAACTGGTTTAAAATTCTGGCATCTTCGATGGGCCATAAACTGAGTTCGCGACGTATTTATGGGCAAATTTTTATCACCGCACTTCTTTGATGTGAAAATAATCGCACAAGCTGCTTTGATTTAGCTGAGCATGCTTAATAGCAATAATCGTCGTATTAATTCGTTAAGCCAGCAGTTAAATTAAGAATTGCAGGCACGCAAATACGGTATATAGAAGCGAGAAACACACAACACGCGAAAGTGCTAAGCGGTCATCGAGAGCTTACCATAGCTGGTTAAACGTGACGGCGGACGCTTCAGCTGAGCCTGAGGCTCACCTGAGGACACCAAAAGGATGGACTTTAGCAAAGAGCCAGTACCGCGCAACGATAGCTACAGTACGCTACGACGTGCAAGTAAAATGGAGCAGTTGGAAGGTACAAAATCTGATATTTATTATTTCACACAAAATGCAACTAATTTTGGAAAGCTCGAGTCGGCTTGTCGTGCGAAAAATTTTAAACAAAAAGAATTCATTTCCTTTTAGGAAATCATAAAATAGGAGGAAAGAACAGAGAAAAGCACATGCTAGACTGCGAACGGTAAATGCTTCTGCTTTCCTAAGGCAGTCGGCGAAGGGAGCTTGCGCATGCCGTTTGTGCAAAATCTTTGGACGGATACCAGCGCGGCTGTAGGAGGAACGTGAGCACTGTTAATTTATGGTTTCTTATCTTAAGCTAACGCTAACCATTTCGTCCTCTTTATTGCGCTCCTCCTAACGGCGACCACTTTGCAAGGCAATACTGGTTGGGTGCATTCCGGAGCAGCCGGCTTTTTCTATTGCATATACAAAGACGAAGAAATTATATGGACGAGAGGACCGGATCGACCGACTCGGATTCCGAGTGGTAAAAGATTGGCCATTTGCGCCCGAACTGTAGGCATTCGTTTGCAGGGTTAAGGACCTTGAGGTGGCAATTGCTTCAGACTGCGATTTTAATACGATTCGTCTGCTAGCCGAGAATCGGTCGCTGACCGACGAACTGAGAAGCCCAACATGGCAGGTATTTAATCTAGTGTGTAGGCATTTGGCCTCGCCTGTCTCGAAAGTCGGCAAATCGCGTTGCAAGCGCCTCCGCCCTGCGCTTGGCAAAAGAGGGAACTGTATGACTTCGTTTCGGCGCACGCAACATCCATTCCAGCAGATGCACAGTTTCCAAGCGTATAGGAACTGCGCAATGGCTCTTGTTGATTCAAATTGTGTCTGCCTGATCAGCTGGAGCATTGCTAGCTATGAATGACATATTCTTGTTGTAGGAAGTTTCCGTTTCGACAACTTTAAGTTGTCATTAAGTACTTTTCCATATATTGGTTCATTTCGTGGCTTAGGCGCGCCTTTATTTACTCACGCAAAGTTCTACATGCTTGCTTTTTTACTTTTAAGCTAAACGGAATTCAAGTTCGTTTGGAAAGTTGTCAACTGAGCAAATAAGTGAGCAGCATTTACTATGGGGATACGTTTTAAAAGTAGTTTGGCTTTCCGCTGATAGCAAACCGTTAACTCAGTAATAGGACTTACCTTGCACAGATTGACATTGCATGTCGTTTTCGACAACGCGGCGTCCGCCACCCATTTGTCAACACAAGCTGTTGTCAACATCTGCAATGTTTGCGCAGCACCCTGGCGAGACGTCGGTCGAACGGAGCTGCGAAGTAGCTTTTGTGCGCTTCTTTCAACCTTGCCGACGTATCCTGGAAATTCCGGTAAATTCACCGAATTTGAATAAGCTCCCCATTGGCATATATATGCTCAGGAAACTTTCGCGCTAAAGAGGGGAATTTTAGTTTGAAAGAATCCTACGGCTGTTCGCTTCCAACGCCGGAACAGCAGAAGTGTTGTCTAAAGTGATCTGTTGTAATGACAATTTTATCATCCATTCTGGCCAGCGTGTTTTGATTGTTGATCTGACTAAGTTATTACGTTGCAACAATCTGGAGCCTACCAGTTACTGCGTGAGCTGGTGCCATCAGGAGGATGCCTGAAATTCCAATTGGGACGCTGTCGATTTTTCTAAATTCGGAACAGTATCGATCTTTCCACGTCAGGATGTTCATCTGCAAAACCGTTTATTTCCATTTTTTGATGCGAAGTACAAATTGCAATATTGAAACGACTTCAATTTATCGAAAAGCAAATGTTAATGGCGAGCGTGACATCAATTGTAAATCTGATAGAAAGCAACATTTGATTACGATATGCCGTTATGTATCGTCCTTTCGTGGGCACGTTGCTGAGCCCAAGATGAGGAAAGGCAACGCGAACCGAGTTAATGGAAGTTTGTAAAATCTTTTCGACTTTGTGTACGTGTGCCTTTTACGTGAGCTGATTGCAGTACGGTAGCTACTTTAGCCGTAACTCGCTATTAGCTAGATGTTTCATACTGCGCTTACAGTGCTTGCTATTGAGTAAGATAGACTAATCTGCGTTAATTGTTTAGTTTAAGCTGTAATTGAAAATAGGATTTCCAGGTACGGGGTGGAACCTCATGGTATTTTTCTTTCTTGACAAATACGGCACGGTTCCCCGTTGATCTTTATGGCGCAAAAAATGTCGCGAGGCTTTCGGACGTTACCTCGTCCATCATCAGCGCTTAGGTCAATCTTGTTTGCTTGGGTTGTGTCAAAACAGCTCAGTCCAGTTTAAGCTCTGAGGCTTTAAGGATTTTACCTCAGCATTATCTGGATGTCCACAATTCTTACTAGGTTGGACTTCCACTGAGTTGAGTCCGAACCTATTTTTTGCATATCTAATATGCGCTAGTACATTTAGGGCGTGATTGAAGATGCCGTTTGAAATTGTCGTTACGAACAGAGAAACCATGAATAAGCGTAGCTTTAAGTTCATTCATTAATCCATTCAGTATTGATTACGTACGCGCGAAGGGAGAATGTCATTCGTAATTATCAAGAAGGGATAAAGTAGCATCTTTTTTCAATGAAAATGTTCAAGTGCCGTGTAAGCAGCCTTTAATATCCATTAGTTAGCACGTCTAAGTGTATTTGCTTTACTGCCATAGGGTAACTTGGCATGTTCGTTGATAGCCGCGGTGAGCCCGTTTGTGAACACGCTATAGTGCTTCTAGAATTACCAAAAAGGAACACCAATCGCTTAGCAATCGGCGTAGCTTTCGGAACTTTCGTGTTCCGAAAACTACTACACCCAATAAGCATCGTTGAACAAGGATACCGTATCATTTTTCATAATTATTACTTATGTTGTTGTTTAACGGTTGAGGTTCCCGTTGTCGCAATGTATTGATAGTTTAATTTTTCTTGTTCAACGAACAGAGGGAACAGACTGTTTAGGTGTTCAAGGAAGCGTTCTTCTATATACACTGCTTGCTATTGGTTTATCTTGCATCTGCTAGAATGGATGTTGCATGCTTAATCTTGTGTTGGCAAATACGACATTCAATCCCGATAGTCTAATTTTCCTTTTCACGGTATATAGAAGAATGTTTCCTTGAACACCTAAAAATCCTGTTCCCCCAATGCATTTCGTTGACCATTGAAAAGGAAACCGAGAACAAGTTACCTTTTCTAGACGCACTAGTCATCAAATGCGCAAACGGTTTCAAAACCACGGTATATAGAAAAACCAACACATTCCGACCGCTACCTCGATTTCTCTCCCCACCATCACCGCTCGGTGATGACAGGGATCATAAACGGAATGGTGGACCGTGCAATTGCCATCTATGACGTAGAGTTCCTTGAAAAGGAGTTGCGGCATATAACAAATACTCTCCGATCTAATGGTTATCCCAGTAAAGTGATTTCGTCCACAATACAACGTAGGAAGAACATCCTACAACTCCAAGACCCGAAAGAGCGACAACCAGTAGTAGTTCTGCCTTACTACAAAGGTATCGGAGCGGAACAGGAAAGTTCCGAAAGCTACGATGAATAAAGCTAATTGAACAAGAACACCGTATCTTTCATTAATAATAATAATAATAATAATAATAATAATAATAATAATAATAATAATAATAATAATAATAATAATAATAATATTTTTTGAGCGGACGACCGATCTCTCCACCACCGCTGACGACGGAACTCGAGCGTTCCGAAATATACGGTTACATACAGTTACGTACGTGTGCTGTTTGCGTTCTTTCTAATAACCACTCTCATCCATCTGCTGGTAGGGAGATCGCTTCAGTATACTTACAGATACTTTAAAATAGCCAAAAAACGGGAAAAATCCGTGACAACCATCAATGAAGATCCACATACCCATTACAAGACATCCAGTCTTCATCAATGAATAATAATAATAATAACTAAGAATGATACGGTATCCTTGTTCAATGAGCTTTAATTGGCGAAGCTTTCGGAACTAACGTGTTCCGTCGTCAGCGCAAAACGAGAACATTCTCGATTTGCGCTGACGACGGAACACGTTAGTTACGAAAGCTTCGCCAATTAAAGCTCATTGAACAAGGATACCGTATCATTCTTAGTTATGAAACGCCTTGTTACTAGTATCTCTGGGTCTTTTCTGTTTCGTTCCCCCTACTTGATTATCATGTCGCTAGGGGGCGCTGGGGTCGCTAATGACGTTTCTGTTGCCGAACGCTGATATAAAATGCTATGAAGAGGGCGCCGAGATGCATTAGGGATCGTAAACTCCAAGAGCCTTTGTAAGATGCCTTCGTAAGTTAAAAGGGAGACATGTCTCTTATTTTATGTTTTAGGCTTAGGTAAGGGCAGAAAACGATGCCTATGGTTCTGTTGCCTTCGTAAGTTAAAAGGGAGACATGTCTCTTATTTTATGGTTTAGGCTTAGGTAAGGGCAGAAAACGATGCCTACGGTCGTGTTGCTTTCGTAAGTTAAAAGGAAAGATTGACATGACTCTTATTTTATGGTTTAGGCTTAGGCAAGGGAAGGAAAGATTGCTTCGAGCGCTCGGCCTGTAAAATGTGACGGTGCCGTCACCTACGTCTCCAACAATTAACGGGCCAATCAGCGTGGAGATGACGTCATACCAGGAAGTTACAGTATGACGGGGAACGAGACAGAAAAGATCCGTATCTCTTGCTTCAAAATAATAATAATAATAATAATAATAATAATAATAATAATAATAATAATAATAATAATACCTATCGATTCAGAGCTTTCGGCACTCTCTGGTGCCGTCGTCAGTGATGGGAAAGATACTTATTACAGATACCTTCAAACGGGTCGACAGCCGAAAAAAGATATCCGAATAATAATAATACATCTGACCGTGTCTTCTCATAACCACTCTCATCCATCCGCTGGTAGGGAGACCGTGTCAGTTTACTTATAGATCCTCCAACGTACAAGAAGCAAAAAACGGGAGAAATCCGTGAAGAGACAACTTCATGAAGATCTACGCCCCCGTTAAAAGACATCCAGTCTTTCGAATAATAATAATAATAATAATAATAATAATAATAATAATAATAATAATAATAATAATAATAATAATACTAATAATAGTGGACCACAATTGACATTCGCTGACGGCAGAACAAGATAGTTCCGAATGCTACGAAGGTTACAGTGTTCTGAGACATTTCCCTAATAATTGCCCATCCATTCGCTTCTAGGGGGTTGTTTTCCATGTACTTTAAGACACGTTTTCGAATTCCAACGGGATCAAGCCGTACATTCCATCATTACACATAGAAGACCCGTTACAAGACATCCAATTTTCAACGTCATTATATATATATATATATATATATATATATATATATATATATATTTATTTATTTATTTATTTTTTGAAAATGGTGTGTGACTAAAAGTCTGAAAGATTTTGACTAAAAGATTCCTGACGAGTTGAAGTTTCATTGTGTCAGCAAGTGGCAAGACTCGTGTACTTTATTCTATGCGGATCTTTCGGGACCTCCCTTGGCCCCGTCTTCAGCGCCACAACTGTCACGAGTAAATAGGTTGAATAAGGGCCAAAGGGGGCAGAGACTATTTTTTTTAAAGTTAACATTAATTAGATTTTTTAAAACTTGTTAACTTCATTATCCTGATTGAAACCATTGATCTTTAAGGTCATCCCATTCATCCGATGGCATTCTAATAGTGGGGTTTTCCTTAGTTCTTTTTTGAAACCCTCCCCTTTGACTTCTTTCTTCTTCTTTACGTAACGCCTGTGATAAAGGTTTCATTGGGTGACTTACCCAAGCGACGTAGCTTTCGGAAGAACCGACTCCCGTCCTCAGCGTCAGAAAGAAGTCATGAGAACCAGGGAGCCTGTACGAAATCCGATTTTTTCAACCTTCCCTTTTCTAAAATTTAGGTGTTTCAAGGATTCAAGCGTCTCTTCTTTCTAATTGTCAGTTTTGTTCATCTAAAGCACATCCTGTCTTTACCGCCGCAGTGGACCAGATATCGCTAACTTGAATTCCTTCATTTCTGTTGATACAAACGTTGTGGCGTATGTGAAAAGCTTCTCTAATTTTTCTGATGTTGAAGTCTTCCTCATGTTTCATATGGAAATATTCATTTGATTATTTGGATAGGGACAACCTATCGAATGCTCCACCAAAGCGGAGGCGCTGATCGCTTCTTCCATGATCTTGACTGCGTCTCTTGCGGCCGTGCTCTCGATACTGCAGTTTCTCCTCTTAACGTTTTTTCTGCATTCATATATCATGTTAGTGCTATTTGACGTTGTTTCAGTCGGTGTAGCTTGGCATCTCCTGTTTCTGCAATGTGTTTTGCTCCGCAGGTGCATTTAGTACTGTAAGCTACCCCGACTTTTTTCTGCTGCGATCCTGACTTTGTCAGATCGTAAGGTTGATCTTAGATTATAGGGACTTTTGAAAGCAAATATGGTACCCATGTTTTTCGACAGTTTCCGAATCTTCTCACCTATACCTGGGTAGTACGGTATACAAAGTGGTTTCGCTGTTGCTTCTCTTTCATGTTTTTGTTTTACATTTTTGTGTCTTATTTTGTATCTGGATGCTTGTGCCTCTCTAGTCTTTTTCTTATACAAACCTCAATAAAAACCTTTGGGGTGATCATTTTGTAGTCCAGTTTTTTGTCCATGTCTAGTTTCCTCGTTCAGGAATTCGTTGTTGCAAGCATTGACCCCTGTATCCGCCATTCCTATTATGCATTGTAGATGTAGATATACACTGCATAGGTACTGTAATGTATTTAGTATGCTGACGAAGTTTTCTTTCACGGAAGTTCTAATTGAACGAGTTTATCAACGCATCGAGTGAAGCATCTCTTAGGTGCGCGTTCCATTTCCCTTTGATGTCTGCGGTTATTCTGTAAGTAACTATTCTGCCTAATAGATTTTGCTTGGCGTTTCCCACAAGCCGAATCCGTTTGTTGGCCAAGATGACCTTTTCGACTTACCAGAGCAGCACGAGATACGTGCTGCGTGCTCGAAGCTGTGCAGTATGCCATTCACTAATTCATATGCGCGTCTCTGACGTGTATTTACTCACTTTAGAAAATTTGGGAAATTGCGACGGGGATCGTTTGGCCATCGTCAGCGACCTGGAAAGCGTCATCACGTTGTTCAGCAAAACGTGCAATGTACAATTTTGCGTGGAGAACGGCTGGACGGATTTGCTACAGCTGTTGGTTGCCCTCAGGTTGCCCAGGTCCCAGTTGTACCACGTCTTCTTCACGCTCACAACCAAGTACATACCCAAGTAGGTTTACTCTGCTTTTCTTCCTAAAGCAGTAAATAAATGCTGCGTTTCGCCATTCCTTCTCGTAAGCAGACTTCTTAAGAGACTGTTGGAAAAACGAGCAACCGTTCGACCTCTTTCGTCTCCTCCTGGTCTACCACGAACCAGAGTTTTGCTCGTTTCTTGACTCTCTACGTTTGTCGCCGGCAACGTATTGCAAACGATGGGTGAATGACATTTGCTTTCATACTACGCCTCGGTCCAGTGCGAACTCCTTCCTTTTAACAGTTCAATTCGTTGTTCTCGTCCAGTTGCAAATTGAACGTCGCTCTGAAATTGTTGGACGTGTACCTGCAGCACGCCGATCCCTTTGAAATATTCTTTATGGCACTAGTCATTATGATCAATTCAAAGTAAGCCGGCGCGGCCGCGATCGTCGCCACAATTGGTAGCCAAAACTCACTTTACTGTATTTGGCAGTAGACAATGGCGATAGACGATTTTCTAGACAACTTTTCTTGTGCCAATGATTTCGCCTTTCTAAAATTGCATCCCTTTTTGTAGAAATCAAATTTTGGCAATGGAAGGTCAGCCTGAAAACGAGATTGCTGGTAAGAACGTCATCTAAGTGATTTGGCGATTTTCAAGGTAGACTTACTCCTCCCGAAAGTGCTTTTCAGTTAGCGAGTTCCCAATATAGGCGTACGATAGGATTCTATCTCCATTATCAGCTTTGTATTCCAAGTATGGATCTTTTATTGCATTTGAGGCCGTTTAAATTGTAAAATTCTTTAAGTTAAATCTACGAAACTCTCGTTCACAATGCTCACAATGATTGCACGGAAAATGAATATTTCTTCCTGAAGCGAAGTAATTGAAATCACTTTTTTTTAAAGAGCAGATTTCCTCATTTCCATCCCAGTTGCAAGAAGAAGATATCGATGATTTTTACCAGTTAGTGCAGTTCTACATGAACCGGACGCCACAATCCTTTCGGCGGGTACTGCATTACCTGTGCTATCCCATCTTCGTAACCCGCCACTCAGGATTATCACGGCCCTCTTTTCGGAAGCAATTTTACCGAAATGGTCAGCAGCAGCGCCCTTCCAGTACTTTGCCTTTCCGTTTCTCCTCAGGAATTGCTTCCGTTGGTCGTTGGAGTAAAGGTATGCGTGTGCGTATGCGCACCGGTCTTTTCTTGGCCATTAGTAATAATTGCTAAGCGTTGTTTAAAATTCAAGATTTCACTTGCTGCCGTTTCCTTTCAGTTATTTTGTTCACCCTTTCGAAGGTATAAACTTAAAATTAGTATTAGTAGCACCTATGTCAAAGCAATGGAAATGTGCCCTATTATTGGCTTACTGTCATGACTGCAGAACGCGTCGTATTTGGCAGAAACTAGGGTTGTTCAGTTTTTCAGCACCGTATTCTCCTTCCAAATGTTGCGGTTGAGTTTCGCAGTTGGAAATCCCATACTGCTATTGCATTCCATTTCCACGTACAAGGAAACCTACAGATATAAAAAGTATGACACG